>JAAAKQ030100976.1:0-14387 GCA_010016005.3 Zanna intricata
GCTTCTTCACCAGCACTGCGCAATAATTCTGCTGGTATCCTATCTATCCCAGGAGCCTTTCTGCTATTCAGATCTTTAACGCTCTATTAAATTCAGATCTCAGTATTGTATCTCCCTTTTCATCCTCATCGACTTCCTCTTCTTCCTTGATAATACCAGTTTTTAATTCATTTCCTCCATATAACTCTTCAATATATTCCACCCACCTATTGAACTTTTCTTTCATATTATAAATCTGTATACCATCTTTGTTTAACACATTGTTGGCTTTTAATTTATATATAACAAAAGAGTTTTATTGTATCTCTTTATTTTATTGATTGCCACACAATAAAAAAATAAAATCAACTGTAGTGATGGTTGGATTGATCACTCCATCAATACAGTTTACCTGGTCACCAACCCAGGTCTTTCCTAAAACACAGGCGACGGATCTCATTTTTTGGTGCTAGCCCTGCAACCACGTCCTCCAAGAGTATGTCCTCGAATATTGCTTATGAAACACTTCGCCTCGGTTGGAAATTTCTTTCCAAGTTAATATTCTTTATCCCGCAGTTAAAACAATGTCCCCGTTTTTCTGGACCGCTGCAGGATCCAGCCCGGTGCCCGACCCCCAGCAACGTTCCTCGGCAACCTCCTCGAAATTCGGTTAGATCAGACCTTACGTCTGGTAAGATCTTACCTTCTTAAGGACGGTAAGATCGTCCTTCAGTAGTTTATCGGCTAGCAGAGGTGGAACTGCCACTGTTGTCTTTCATTCTCCCAAACGACGGCCTTAAAGAAGGACATGTTTATTATTTATTTAGAGGCACCCACCATGGGCTATTCCGGTAGCCCACCACCCCTGCAGTTCCTAGGCCATAGCCTTTACCTGCAGTCCTCAACAGCCCTCGAAACTTTTCGTGTTTTAGCACTTGTCGGGCAAGATGTCCTCCCCTCAGCTATCCTCGGAAAACCTCCGACTTCATCGGGGAACCTCAGCCCAGCACGAGAATGCCAGGTCGGTCGCTATTCTTCAGCGTATATAGCCGTCCTTGCGGTATGTAAAGCCTAACCCCGAACATCAGTGCAGTCCCCGTTCACAAAATCACAATACGTAACACAGATACGGCCCCCCTACCCTACGCGGAGTCCCCTGGAGCCTAAACGAGAAAGCACAACCCCGAAGGACTCCGCTCCTCTAGCTCCAGGGGCTGTCCGCAGCCCTATCCTACACCCTAACTGCTAATTACCACCATAAATTTACCTACATCATCCGCCAAAACATCAGCAAGAACCTCAACTAGTCGACTGCGAATCTGGCCACGGTTATTTTCCATAGCGTTCCAACAATAGTGCCCTCGCTCTTACATATGCAGGACACGTGTCCTCCTTGCACGAGTGCTACGCAGGCTTCTTCATCTTTAGACAGTTAACACATATTGGCAGATCTTTCGCCTGTCTGGCCGGGCAATTAACAAGCACATGCCCTTCAGTCCCACAGTACGAACACAGCTCCTTCTTTTTACAATATCGGGCCACGTGCCCAAACCGCAACACCAAAAACAACGGCTTACTCTCACAAAGTCCCTGACTTTGCACGACTGATAGTCTATATACAGCCTGCCTTTCTCCAAGAATGTCGTGCGAAGACTCGGACTCACCTCAATTGCATAATGAATTTGCGTACTTTCACGCTTCCCAGTTTTAAATACTACTTTAAATTCCTTCTTGAACTGTTCTTCGGTAAGTGCCGTGTTCTGTAGCGCAACTGCTGCTACTAATGCTCCTTCCTCAGTCGTGCAAGAGACTGTCATATATTATCAGCCTCGGATTGGGTATAGGCGCATGCGCCCTCATAACCGTAAAACTGTTCGCCAGGCCACTCCTAATTTTGCCCTCAGTTTCGCTATTGTCCGCCAAGATTCGCATCCCCTTGGCGTTCTCCTTAACGCTAACTATCCGCAGCTTGTCATCCTACGGTTTCAGTTTACCCATAACCGCCTTCTTGAACTCAGCTGCCGGTACTTCAGGCAGCTGAGTTCATATAATAATTCTAGTCGACAGGCCTGTCGACTAGAATTATTTTAGGCGGCTTGCAACCATCCACAAATCCTTGCATGCGTTACAATCGTTGCATAGTTTACAGGTGCAAAATATCTGATTTTCCTCATCCGCATTAAGAGGAAATTCGCTGCCCTCTCCGACACATTCATATTATTTCCAACAAAATTTCCTTAGAGAGGGACATCTGCCATGACTGAGTTCCCAGCAGTGTTTCGGATGCCTCCCACGTGTTCCTCCTCAGAGCTAAGGGCGTCAACATCCTTTATCAACAAATGTACCCTGGCAGGCATAACTGTGGTACTCTCCACAGTACATGATTTGCTACATAATTTTTCATCTGTGTTCCCAATGTCCTGAATTCTTATGTGAAGTTCCTCTCCCTGACTCCTACGTGCCGAAAGAATACTCGCCTCACCTGGCGACACAGTATCTTTTATTGTGCAGAGGATGTCTGCATATGTCCGACCGGCACCCTTCACCTACTATCCTTCAACTACTACAATCTTCAAATACTATCATGGTTGGGGGTCCCACCGGTTCTAGAACACCTACTAGCCACGCCAAGCACTTACTTGCCAAGCTTACTAGAACACCTACGAGTCATGTACTCAATCACTCAGCAGTTTAAGTTAGTCTGATTTAAGCTCGCACTAAAATCTTAACTATATAAAAGCCTTTACTATTGGTTTTTATTTTTGTAACTGGTACACGTTTTAGTTTTATATTTTTATACTTATCTGCACCAGTTTGTTTCTACTGATGATTATTTAACAAACAAAATGTTAATTGTTTATCATTTCATTTACGTTTTAAGAATAAAAAGAAATAAGATGAATGAAATGAGTCAGTTGCAGGATTATATAAAAAAATTAATTCAAAAACCAAATTACAGTATCAGCTAATAATCAGTCTATATAATAGCTATCAAATATTATACGAACTTCATTGAATTCATATCATAAATTAAGTAAAGTAAAATAGACTAACCTAATTTTAATTATTGATGATGTTTTTGTTATAAGTAGTAATAACAATAATAATTTTGATACTAATAATATAAATTTTTTAATTGTTATACACAGCTATTGCACAATGAGGATTTAATGGTAATAAATATAAGATTTTGTACTCATTAAAGTATGTATAATTAATTGATATATTGAAAATGTAACTAATTATTGGGTAAAGCCATTGTGCAATAATATTTATAAAAAAATATTTTACCTTATTTATAAGATATTAATAAAGATAGCCATTTTGCTATTCTGGTTCAGATTTAAAGAACTTATAGTGTTTAAAAGTTCAAAAAGGAAACCGAAAATGCATTTTACTTCACATAAAGTAAAATTGAAAATCCCTTTTAATATATTTTGACTGTTTAAAAAAAAAAAAAAGTTTTTCTCTTTTATTTCGGATTGTGCTGTTTCATAGAAGTCTGAAAGTAAACATAAAATTCACCAACTAATCTATTAATTTAGTGGCATCATAGTTCTAAAACTACTCTGCAAGAAAGTACAGTATAATAATATTCAGTCAAAAAATTAGGAATTGGTTTTTTATTAATTTCCAATGTTTCATGACTGGCAGACCCCAAAAAGCAAAAAAAAAAAGTGGCGGGGGTAATGTTCTTAGGTGCATATGTGTATTGGCATATTTGGAGATTAAAACCTTTAAATGGATAAACTGACTTTGGTGAAATTAAATTTACCACAGATTCATGTATGTGGGACAATTAAGAGGAGGGGGCTGCCGATCAAAGTTTAAAAATATCAATTATTTTATTTTATTCAACTTTTTATAATAATATTACAATAAAATTTCATCTTATTCACCCCCCCCCCCACCACCACAAAAGAAATCTTGTTACCTTTTTATAGGTTGTATATTTTTTGTGGAATTTTTTTGCAATGCAAAAAAAAAAGTACTTATGTGGTAATTTTTGGAGTGGGAAAAGAAAAAATTAAAAATACTAATTTTTTTTTGTATTGTTTAAACTGTTTTCATGTATCATTTTTTAATTATATAAAAGTACATAACTATGCCAGGAATGCATAAAAACTTTGTCAGATTTTCTAAGATCTTCCAATACCACTTGTATTATAAATTACATATATATATTTATTTATAGTATAAACTACTTATAAATCCTATATCGTTAAAAAATTAATTAAAAACATTTTATTGATCCAAACACAGGGAGTTTTTATATTTATTTCTATTTTGTTGTTACACTGCTTATCCAGTCAATCTTTAAGCTGCCTGTACAATGTGTGATTATTGTTCTTTGGCATTTAAGCAATTGTTCTTTGGTTATAGTTATTTTTAGCAATTTTAATATTATAGTCATAAAAAGTGTTTTATGAAATTCATTTTTTATTACAAACTCATATTTTTGTATTTTTTGTTCTGAATCCTGAAATATAATGATGGATATAACTCCAAAAAAGCATCTGAAAAGTGTTTCTCTTTCTGAGCATAACAGTATGAGACGACAGCAGCTTCTTAATGTGTTTGTTAAAGAAACTGGTTCCTTTTCAACATAAAGTAAAGGCAAATGTGAATAAAAAAGAATTACTTCAACACAGGATTGGCTATTAATGAGAAAAAGTGAATTTGATCCAAAATTATCTGCTGTGGACTTAAATCAAGAATTAGCCACCAGTGGAAGAGATTTACATGTGACAACTATTAGGCGCCGACTTCTTGCAGTAGGGACAGAAAGCTTGTTGGCCAGCTAAAAAGCAGCTTTTAGCACCAACAATGTCCGAAAAAGGCCAAAGCACATTCTAACTGGACTCATGAAGATTGGAAATATTATGTTTTCAAACTGGTCACAGTTTTATGTACAGAGGCAAAGGATTCCATATGTTAGAAAAGTATCAGATGAAAGTACATCACTGGCTCTCATCTAACAATCGGTTTAACGGCCCCAGAAAAAATTTTTTCAGGTTGTTTTATATTTGAAGGGAATATATCATCTTCATTACTTTCAGAAGATGCTATGTTGAAAAGTAATGGATATATCAAGTATTCTGTAGGAAACAGTTGTAATACAACTTTAAAATAAATTCCCACAAGGCAACAAAGTGTTTCAACAAGATTTGGTGTTTTTCCCTACTACTAAAAAAGGTGAAAAATGTTTTCAAGAATGAAACACTAAAGTGTTCCCATGGCCAGGCAACTCCTCAGACTTACACCCAATCAAAAATCTTTGGGCAATAGTAAAAAAATTATTTTCAAAAATGAATTGTACTACAAAAATTGACCTCATGAAAGAAATAATATTGATTGGTATAGTTTCACAATGAAGAAATAAAAAAAAAAGTGTAGACTGGAATTTATGCCAAATCACATACGTGAAGTAATTAACATTAAAGAAGAGAATATTAATTACTGGATGTTCACAAAATGTACAGGTATTTTTAGTACCTTTACAAATTTTTATTTCCAAATAGAGTTACTTTTTTTATTAAATAACATCTGCATTTGGATTAATTTGCACATTACTGTATATACAACATTCAAAAGCTGTGGCTGTAGAAAAAATCAGTTTAATTAGCCCTGCTTGTATATTACTTTTTTCATAATTTTATATTTTTAATGAAATAATAAAAAATACATATAACTTAACATGTAAAGTTTACTATTATGTATAAATTATTCATTTTTATTCATAATTATTTTATTATTTTTTACGTTATTAATAAATTTTTTACGTTTTTTTCGTTTTTAAGAAGAGAATATTAATTAATGGATGTAATATGTTCTCACCAAAATTTTGATAAAAATACATTTTTTCATAAATTTTTTGATAGAATTAAAAATTTTATTAATCACCTTAATGTTAGTTAAATTTTTATTTTCCTAGAGACATATTGATTGCTTTTTTGATAACCTTTTGTTTTATTGTGTGACATAGCAGTCACATGGCCAGCAACAAAATATTAATTCTTGTATCCTGTGTGATTCAGAGATCTGTTATATCTGTTAGAGAAAAAATGCTATATGGAATAATTATGAACTTTTAAGAATAAAATAAAAACTAATTTATATTTGAAATAGGGTGCTGATCATCAGAAAGGAAATTAAAAAAATATTACAGTAGAGTGTTAACACTTACATAAAATAAATATTACATACCACATTTACTATAACAATATGCCAGAATTGAACTAACAAAAAACCATTGTCTAGACAAGTAAAATAAATAAATGTAGGAAATTGTAGAGTTAGATAGTCTGATTGTAGCATAAGATCCTACCAACATTGTGTTAAGGAATACAGTTAGAACAGATAAAATAAAATAACATTGTCAGTAGAACTATATGCTAGAATACAACAAATTCAGTGAATCTGATCTATTCAAATTCAGTAAGAAATATCTTCATATGCATTAGAAAAAAATATATTGATTCAAAGCCGCACTAAAATAATATAATGTATTATATGCAATTAAATATCAGTGTAATTTATGCAAATTTTGCAAATACATTAATGAGCAAAATGTGTTAAACTTATGTTGAAAAATTGTGAAAATATGAAATATTTACATAATACAAAATTGTGATTTTAATCTTAATTTACTTTTATCATATACGATAGATAATTAGTGAAATTGTCTGTTTATTGTGTTATTGCCTCATAAAATTCCTTATATTTTTTAACAGGTTTTATATACTAATTTTTTAAATTATTGAATATCGTGTAATTCTTACTCAAAAAAAATTTAGTTATGATTAATTATAAGAATCATGTTTTTACTTCTTGATTTAATCCTTGTTAAACTGAAAGTTTTTTTGTTTCTTACTATGATTATAATCCATTACTGTAATACATTATTCTCTTTACTATAATTATTTAGAAAAATTTGTTACATTTTTCAACTCCGAAATAAAAAAATGAAAATCTGTTCTGTATTAAAAAAAACATGAGTATTAATAAATGGAGTCAGCAGCCTAAGCTACATTATTGCATTATTAATCACAATATCACCAGATATGTGTTATAATTTGAGATCAAAACAAGGAAGATTAGAAAAAAGTTTAATTTTTATATAAATTTAATCCAAATTTTATGAATACTTTAACTGTAAACTGAAGAAGATTTTAAAGACTAGATATACAATATGGATCTATATTCCCAATAAGAAGGTCGCTAAAATTTTCTTTTAATTATATATCATTAAATGGATATGATATTTTGATATTAGCGATGACTTAATGAAAACCAGTTTTATTCTAAAATTGGAAACATGAAATAAATGTAAGGTAGTCAAGGTCATTGATATATTCACAAAGCTGATGTTATTTACTTGTCTTAAAAAAAAGCGCCCTTGTTTTTCTATTTATTTATGAGTAATTAATTTTTAAATGATGTTAATGTGTGTATATATATTTACATAGGTTGATAATTATGATTTATGAATTTTAACTGGTGGATAGTCTGCATAAAAGTAAAAAGATAATCTTCATTTTATTTAAGAACCATAGAGAAAAAATGTTATTTTTTCATATTTTATATATAATTATAATATTAAAATAATAGTATCTTCATTAATTAACATTATATGTAATGGATCTTGCAATATAGGTTGCGTATCTAAGTTTGTAACTTTTGTGACCACAATTTCTAAGGCTTGAATAAAATTTAGAAAACACTAGCAAGATATAATTTATTGAAAGAAAGAATGCTGTTGTAAGACAGTAAGATGTAATGAGCCCACCGGGCTGGTCTAGTGGTTAACACATCGTAAATCAGTTCTAAGGTTCAAATCCTAGTAAAGGTAGTTACTTTTATAAGGATTTGAATACTTAATCCTGGATACTGTGTTCTTTGGTGGTTGGGTTTCAATTAACCACAATTCTCAGGAGTTGTTAACCTAAGATTGTACAAGATTATACTTCATTCACATTTATATATATAATCCTCTGAAGTAATACCTTATGGAAGTTTCAGAGGCCAAACAGGAAAAAAAGAAGATATAATGAAACTTTTTTTTTTAATGAATAAATTTATTAAATCTTAAAAGACTTTAGTAAATGAAACTAGTGAAGTCTATAAAAATGAATGTAATTTTGTTTGAACCAGGTCAGTCATAACTGCACATGAATCCTTACCAGAGTGAATGCATATTCTCTTACTCTGTTGTTTATTAAACACTGTTAAGTTTAACCTGAAGCATAGTATCTAGAGATAGGCATTACTTAAACATTAAATACTAGAATGTTAGAACTGTAACCTAATTCTTAACTCTTTGACATCAGTCGCATAGAAAAATAAAAGTTACAAACTTGCAAACTACCGATTTTATTTGTAATTGTACAACAGTTTGTAAATTACTAAGAAAGGAAACCCCTTTCCATTGTGGTCCATGTACCTACCAAAGAAAAACTTAATGATATGTATTTGAAAGTGAGGTTACAAGTGACTATTTCAGAATTTCCACAAATGTCCTGATAGAGTAGTTGAAATTAGAATGCAGATAAATAAAGATGATATTAATGAAGCAATATGGAACTACCGAATTTAAGAAGAAATAATCAATTGATGACAAAGAAATTTCCCAATATAAATTATGACTCACAAAGAATTCAATGAATATGCATGCTAATTTATAATGATGAAAAATGTCATTCATATTATTACTTTAGTTTTACAGTGATATAAACTTACATATGTAATATATATATATAAAAGACCTTTTCATTGAGTTCTTCAAAAAGTCTAAATTTATTTTGGGAAACTTGGGAACTCCTTTGTTCAAAGTTATTATTTCTTATGTATAGCTTATCTATATCTTATGTGAAGATATGTATGTATACATATGTATATACTAAGTGATTAAGTTAAAACTGAACCATTATTACCTATTACCAAAAAACGGACCAGAGAAACCTTATTAATCAGTGCTAAACTTGTTAACTTAATGACTGCTGGAATCTACCTACATTCCTTTAAAGCAGTGATTCCCAACCTGTGATAAGCGTACCCCTGGGGATACACAGGGTCCCATTGGGGGTACATGAAAATTATATTGGTAATGGCGGAAATACTGAGAAGTTAAAACAGTTAACTTACATAAACATTATTAAAATGTATTATGTCTACAGTATGTGGTTTAAAATGAACCTTATAACTAGTAACTTATTGCTAGACGTTGGGAACGCTAATAACCTTAAGAGAAATGAGACCCATGTTTAGGAGTAGGTAAGAAATTATCAGGGAAGGGGTACTCATAAATGAAAAGTTTTATTAAGGAGTACGGGAATGAAAAAAAGTTGGGAAGCACTGCTTTAAAGAACTGTGGCCAAGGCACAATACAGTAATTTAAATTATGACTGGTATCCAACTGTCTATCTTTACATGTCAATTGGGACACAACTGACTGGACAAAGGACCAGAAAATTGGAATACAAATCAAAGATATTAAAAATGAATCTTTTATACTTGAAATAAAATGTACACTTCATAAATAGCAGTAATGTGGAGAAATAAATTTGTAAACTTGTAGAAACATACCTTTTTTAATGATATATAAAGTGATGGTGGACCAAGATAAAGAATAGTGATAATAATACTTCTTAAGTACAAAATGATGATGATCAGTTTGATGTACAAGTACTGATGATTTAGAAATCCAGACAATGAATACATATTTATGCTGACACCACTGGTAATAACCCAAACATTGTTATTAAATATAGAAATGTATGTTAATACAATGTTCTTCTAATTAAAATATTTTTCTTTATCATTCTATAAAGATTTTGCAACTAAATATAAAAAAAAGATCAATTAATAAACAGAAACTCTGAAGGTACAAACATTTCATTGATTAAATCTTATCCAGTATTTACTACGAAATTGAAGTTTGAAAATTCTAAAATAAAATAAACACTTCTTTACAATTAATAATATATTTTCATTGAGACTGCCTAAATTCATACTAAACTGCCTAAATTCATAGAAACTAATAATTATATGTTAAAATATTACTATTAAATATATTTATCTCTTTCTTTCTTTCTTTAACTAGCACAAATAATTTGAAAAGCCTAAAAATCTAAAAATGACAAGCTCAGATATTTAAAATAATAATAGACCTATTACTGTATAGGCATTTCACTTGGTACGTGGAGAGATAAAGTGCTTTCAGGCCGGTTCAATAGTTAGTAGATCTTTTTCACCATCAGTTAGGTGGTTGTCATACTAATATTTTTTTTTTATTAATAGCATTTATCATATTTATTTGTCTGATTTTATGGGAAAATGTTGTAGGACTGCGCCTTACACTTTACATATTTAGTACAATGTAATTCTGAAACATCTCTGATTTACCTTATAATAAAAATATTTTAAAAAAATAACTTATCAGTGCACAAATATCACAATTCTTCTACTCCACTCACAGCTTCAGTACTAATATCCAGATCACTATCATAGATAAAGTCATCCACATCATTTTCATCTAAACAAGTTATAAAAGATTACACCGCACTTTCTAAAATATCTAGTTTGGCTTTATATTTACCTTCACACCATAAGCAATTATGATTTTTGATTTCCATTGTTCAGGCCCAAATAAATTTAGCCATATAAAGATTAACAATGTCTTCATGTATAAAAGTTACATTGTTTTTTGAGAACTGGTTGATGGTTTCAGGGGTTTAATCATTATGGATTTTAATAGAAAAAACTATTTGACCTAATTTCCATCAAAGAAAATAACATTAACCTTAATATTTCATGTCTGAAGTTAACAAACTACTGAAATAAAATCAAAATAAGAAATATAATTATGAAAAATCCAATAAAGAGAGAAGGGAAAATTAACCACTACATCTTTTTATATATTACTTTATTTTACTATGACAGTTATTGAACTAATCACAATTGTTACAGCAAGAGGTAGTCTAACTTTGTAGGTAATTGATATCAATAAAATTGAATGCCTTACAACTGGATATGGCATAAAAGTGAGATATTTTTTGTATATACCTATTGTGTTACTCATTTTACTGATAAGGATAAACAAAGCATCAGATATATTTTTATATCTCTCCACTTGTCTTAATACTAATAATTGTAGCTAGATTATTACACTGGAACAGTTAGTAGAAGATGAAAGGAAGCAAAGAAAGTTAACAGATGAAGTGAAGAATGGCATTTACAAGGAGACAGAGAGGAGAAAACTGCAAATAAAATTAGATTGATCATCAGTAGGGTAATTGAATGCTGCCAGGCAGAACACAAAATGATGATTATAATTAAATTTAGCTGGTAAAATAGTAGCAGCTGCGACTTGGTTGCAGAGATAAATTTGTCAGAGTTACAGCTGCCATTTGTTTTATGAAACAAAGTTATTGACATAGATAAAAAGTAAACATAGTAAGGTGATTAGTACTTTCTTGATTTGCTGTTATTGTGAGTGGATAGCATTGGAAAGGGAAATATATTTTTTAAAAAATACTCTTTTATTTAAAAAATATAAAGTTTATTTATTTCCATCATAATATAATTTTACCTCACAATACATAATATATAAAATTTGTGGTAATATTTACCAAAAAATAGTTTAACGTTTATAAAAATAATTATGTTATATTTTGATAAAACTTACCTGTCAAAGTTAATTTTATGCGGAACTGTTTATTTCTTCATTGTTGCTTTCATCTGGTTAAGTAAAAAATATGAAAAAAAAATCAGAATTAGAAAATATTACTTAAAATTAGTGTTTTACTATTCATTTAATTTTTCAATTAGTTTTAATATTAAAATTCCAGGTTATAGTAAACCTAGTTAATTTGAATTTACATTTGATTCTTAAGAAAAAAAATAATGCACTAGAATTTTTTTATAA
The DNA here is from genome assembly GCA_010016005.3 of Zanna intricata. NCBI lineage: Eukaryota > Metazoa > Arthropoda > Insecta > Hemiptera > Fulgoridae > Zanna > Zanna intricata. The sequence goes on from JAAAKQ030100976.1 coordinate 11,906, forward strand.
ATGTATTATTTATTTTTTTAAATAAATTATTAAAATTTCAGAGCAGTTTCTTTTACGAATTGTTTCTAAATACTCCTGAAACACTCTTCTTCTTAATATTTTGTAATTGTTTGCTACAAATAATTAACAATTATATTTCAAAAAATAAATAAATAAAATAATGTTCTTTTTCTTTGAAAACTACTAAATTATGAATTTGGTTTAATCTTATATGCTTCTTGACTGACAAAATTATAGCATGCATAACCTAAATTCCCATTGCACATTCACACTTGCAAAATACTAGAATCTAGTGTTTGCATCAAGGATTCAAGAATTATACATTAAGCAGTATAGTACACTAAATTACAGTAGAAAGTAAACAATAATTAAAAAATAGTAAAGGATTTTGGGAAGGTGGTGCACATACCTTCAACTAGAATATATTATACATCATTCCATTACTAATTTAAACTATCTTACATTAGTTAATATTAGTTTATATTACGTTAATATTTTATTTTATGTACATTCATTTATTGAACCTGTGTAATGCAATTAAATTTTTAAAGCTGTAATATAATTCATATGAAAAAAAAATTAAGTAGTATTTACTGTAACACTTATCTTTAAAACATTTATAATAAAACTATACAAATTTTATAAAAATTTCTAAAACAGTCAAAAACATGTACAGAATTGGGTAGTTCCAGTTGAACAGATTTATAATGATTGTACTTTTAAAAATAATTATCGCAGTTTCAAAGACTTGATGATGAACATGAAATCTAAAATTCTGATATTATTTATTTTTAAATTCTTTTGCACTATCACACAATAATAATAAAAATAATTTAATAATAATTTATTAAATAAATAATAAAAATTAATAACTAATAATAATTTAAAATTAAATAATAATAATAATAATTATTATTATTAATAATTAATTATAAAAAAAAAAAAACGATTTAATTAATTATAACATTTAATTATAATAATTTATTTTAAATTAATAATTTTTTTATAATAATAATAGTTTATTCTATATAATTAAATTATATTCTATAAAGACTTTTAAAATAGGGTTTCTTACAGACCTAAAACATGTAATACAATGCTATTGAACAGTAAACATATCAAATACAAATTAGAAACATATCAAATAATTTTTTTTTTTGTTTGACATAGTCAATAAAAGAGTTCAAAATGAGTAAATATTAATGAATATTAAACTAAATTTTTAACCATCTTTTTGCGCTGATAAAAAAATATATTTTCAGTAAATTATTCATTATGACAGAAGTTATAAACCTTATTTTATTTTGTAAATTTATAACCAACAGTCATATTCGATTTAAGATATATAAGCAGTATCCATACTTTCAGACAATACAAAAACTATAGTATAGACATATAATAACATATTAGTAATTTATTTTCTATAATTACTTTTGTTATCCATTTAAAATTGTATAAACTAATAGTAATATTAAGGTAACAGTTTTATCACCATGGATTATATAATTGTGAATAAACAAATTTATTATTTTCAATACACTTGGCTGTTCATATCTTAGCTGTTTCAAACAACTGAATATTTTATCAACATCCCTTGTCCTTTTTTTAAATTGATTGCTGTATTTTTAAAAATTCATAGAAAATTAGATCATTCTTTATCAAGTTTGAGGCAGCAACAACAACAACAACAACAACAACAAGAGATCCTTCCTGCATCCTGTATTTGATGTGGTCCTTCCTACTTCATTGAAAAACAGTTGCCATCCATGTCCTTGACAGAGATGTTTTCATAGAGTTTCTTCACTGAAAGCAGAGGCAACAATGCATTGTATGGTACAGTAGCATATTACTATTTGGTACACATTTTTAGTAAATGAAGGGTTTGAAACCCGGAAACATTTTGATGAAAACCAACTAGCATTGAATCTCCTCCCACTATACACTCTAGAAAACGATATTATAGAGTAGTCCATTATACAAAACAAATTATTGTTGTACAGACACTCAGCATTTCTTCTTTTTTTTTTTTCATTTATTAACACATTCAGTCATTATATTGAAAATAATTGTTAATTCCAGATACTTTCATGAAATATATGATTAGAAAAAACCTCTAAGATATTCACTGAATTTAGTGTCAGTAGTAATGTCAGATAACCATTAACTAGTATTCTCTTTGGTTTTTCATCATAGATGCCCATTATTATTTTTTTATTTGCAATAAAAATTCTATACTTCATTTTGCAATCCAATCCATGACAGTAGGCAATGAAAATTATTTACTACTATCAATATTTTAAAATAATCCAACAAATCATGAAATATGATTTTCATAACTTACATCATTAAAGCCTTGGCCACACAGGCAGCGGTCTATCGCGGCGGGAAGCGATATCCGACCGAAACGGTCAGGCGGTCTTGTTGTATGATGAAGTTTTGCATTAGTTCTGTCACACAGAACGCGGTCTACCGAATTCGGTCA
>JAAAKQ030100998.1:0-14386 GCA_010016005.3 Zanna intricata
TGGTTGGGTTTCAATTAACCACACTTCTCAGGAGTGGTCGATCTGAGATTGTACAAGACTATACTTCATTCACATTCGTATACATCATCCTCTAATGTAATACCTTACGGTAGTTCCGGAGGAAAAAGAGAAAGGATGAAACAGGTCACAGAACTGTAACTCCAGTAGTTTTTATCATATCCTATAATTTTACTACGTTAAACATAAAATTGGGTATCGAAAAAGAAGTTTTTTAAAAGTTTTTACAGTACAATAGCTTTGTTAAATGACCTATAAATGCGGAAGATTTAGAAACATACTAGAGAATTTAATTTTGAGAAAAGTAATGTAAGTAAAGCCAATAAAAAGTAAATAAAATAATTTAAAAATTGGTTTGTCATTGAAGTTATACAGACAGAAAATGGTGTTATTCTGTACCGAGTAAACATTCTTTTAAGAAAAAAAAAACGCTAATTGCTGAAAATAATTATAAAAGAAATGTAAAATTTATAAAAAAATATTTTAGCAGTGTATATTCAATAATTTATACAGGTAAAACGAAATAATTATCTAAAAAACTAAATTGAAATGTATGTTACTTTAGAAATATTAAAAAAAAAATGTTATTGTGCAGGTTGGCAATACTAAAAACTGGTCAATAATGAAAATTGTATACTTCATTTGAACCTGTTGTCGTAAATCATCATACTGATAAAGAAGGTGTCAATTTTGTATTTTACTCGGATATTTAAAAACTACTAGAATTTTAGTTCTGTTTTTACCCTACTTCCTGGTTCAAATTCCATAAGAAATCACCAACTTTACTCCTTAATTTGGGTCCCAAAAATTACAGTATCGCTTCGTTTTACTGGAAGAGCTGAAATCCGAGAGAGATTTTTCGATAACCTTAACTCGAGAACAGTGCATTTCCAGACATATGTGTATATGAAATTTTTTCATTATTTTCATCAATAGACGATGTCCTGTAAGTTTCTCAATTTTTTCGTGGGACATTCTGTACATCATTAAGACGTAGTTTTTTTTTTGCTTTCTTATACTTTATAACATTATTTTTAAATAAACTTGACACCCAAACAAATATAAATATAGTATATATATGTATAAACGCACATATACACACATGTAATGCTTTTCTTTTATTGTAATTAAACATATATCTTTTCATTCTAACAAAATATTGTTATTAAATAAAATAAGTTGGATGAAAAATGAACAAGTTAAATTAAATATCAGAAAATTTTTAATATCGAATTAAATTTTATGTAAATTATTACTTCTTAAAAAAAACTCAGTATATATATATTTTTAAAATTGTCATTTTTATTTTGTTATCGGCATTACTAATTTACTGAGAATAAACGGAATAAGATATTGTTATGTGTTAATAATATTCACTGAATTATACTCACAATGAGATATATTACGAACTAATTTGCAGCGACATGCAAGATGAAACAAACTTAAGGAACTAGCTAAACTGTAATGTACAGCATAATAATTAATGGTGTGAGGGACGTCTGGGGGGTTCTGAATGGCTGTGTAGATTGTACTGCATAGGGTGCAGAAAAGTACAGTAAGCATTACATTATATCGCGTGACACGTTGGAATGGGTCACTAGTTACGAACTAATATCACTATTTCCACAACTAAAACTATCAACCCAACCGTCCGCTCAAAATGTAACTCAGCAAACTGACTGACAGGTTAATATGATACCAGATATTGCGGTTACCATAACAACTAAACGGACAAGCGCGAAAGCTTACATTTGTCATCGAGTAATATTGTAGCGTAACACCTGGCGTTTGTTGTGAAATAATGACTATAATATAACCGAAGAAAACATATCAGCAAAGCATTTTATTCACATAAAGGCTTGCAAATGCACAAGCATGGAAGTTATATTTGATAAAAAAAGGGGAGAAATTTCGAAGAAGACAAACGTATTCTAAATTCCATAAATTTTTCAAAAAAACTTTAAAGAATTTATTTTTTCTCAATTCTGTTTATTATTTTTTATTAATGAGAGATTAAATATAAAAAAGTGAGACAGTATATAAGAACTTATATAAATAATGTATAAAAAATGAGAGAATTTTGATATTTAGGAAATAAATCAACAAAAAATAGACACAGAATCAAAAAAGCACACTGTCGCAAAGAAGGAGAGCCTGTAAGAAGAGAAGAAATCTGCTAGTATCATTACGTAGGTTTAAAAACTAGAAAGAGATTTTTGAAAATAATTGTGTTATAGATCATGTATCGTTGTAAAACAGAAAATTAGAAAAGACAGAAAAGAAAAGAATATTTGAAATGTGGTATTAAAAAATAGTAATTAGAATTAGGTGGGTTGATAAAATCCGAAATGAAGAGATCTTAAGAAAAACAGGAAAAGTATGTTGAAAAGAATCTAGTAGAGTTGAACTAATTTGGTGGGTTATTTAAGACATCCAGGTTTATTAAATTTGGAGATGGATATGTATAGAAGAAAAAACAATAGAAAAAATAAAAATAGGAATTCATGAAACACATAACTGAGCATATAATTGAGGATATATACAGTAGATATGTTACCGTGGAAAACCGAAATTAGGAAATGGCAATATTTTTTATGTCGATACCAAATACAGCCCGCCGCGAATGTTACACGGTTTTTGTTTCATTATACATGATTTTGTTACATGTTTTTGCCAGTTGTAACTAAATAACGTTCATGAATTTAGCGTACTAACAGAAAAAATTTTAGAACGAAAAGCCTCAAAATCCTGAACATTTTTAGCTGTTTCCTAAGTTGTGATTATTTTAATACAGCTCTAATCCCAATGTTTTCCTTTTTTATCCCCAAAATACAAATGTAATTTATATAAATCGTTCGTATCAAGAAGTATAAATCGTTCGAACGAATGAATCGTTTGTGCGCTGCTCGAACCGCCCGGCACACCGTCTTTGGTCCGCTCTGCGCCAATAGCAGCTTTAAATAAAAATGTGAGCACGTACAATGTATCCAATGTATCATCCTTCTTTATGGCAAAGATTATAAGTTTATTTTCCTGACCATTTATATCTAAGTAATAATCATTACCGCTACCTTTTTGTAAGTAAATTTATTTAAATCTGTTTGTTTGTTTTCCCCAACCAGTTTTTAAGCTACTACCTTGTCAGGCCTGACGTAGCTCTTGTCGTAGTGCAGTTTAAATGTAAATGTACAGGTATAGTCTGAACAGAATCCGGTCTACCACTCTTGGACGTGTGGTTAATTGAAATCCAATCTAGCATTCAAATATCAATAAAAGAAAATGCCTTTTCAAGAATTCAAACCTTAGAACTCTCGATTTCGAAAATTAGCTAATTTTGCTATGAGGAATTTAATCAGCAGACTAACCCGGCGGGTTAACTAAATTTATTTAAATTAATTTAATTTTTAAGTGAATAAATCTAGTAAAAAAAATCAAATTAAAATTAATAAACATAGAGAAAAAAATGGTTGTTTCATTTAATTCAGCATGATTTTATTATAAATATATTCCATTAAGTCATGAAATCAGGCTTAAGAATTTAAACTAGATTGGCACGTGTCCTTGATGAATTGACAATACTACACATCAGGATGTAGTTGTTATAGACTAATGAAACACATGGCCCAAAATATACTGTGATAATTATAATGTACTAGTTGTGAGCATTAATTAAAACACACGTATTCTTCCCCTGTAATTTTTATCTACAACCCCTCTTAAGGGTTATAGTGTTAAGGGGTAGTAAAGTAGGCTATATTTACGAGGATATCTGATTTCCGGTTGTAACAGCTGCCCAAATTACACATTCAGTAAATTATATATTTCGTTTTCCATGTTTATTGTTATTATTATGGTGTTACGCATTAATTTTTTTATTTACTAGTTTATTTTATTTTTACTTATTTAACAACCAACTTTATTATAAAATTAGTTTAATGACGTGAAAAGAAGGTTCTTTTTTTTGTCTGCTTTGTTCTTACAACCCACGATCAGAAGGGCATAGTATGAAAATCTAATTTAATGAAGTTTTGCGGCAGAACCATTTAAAACAGTCCGTGATAGATTGTTGGTAATGTTTTTAAATTGTCCGATTAAATAAAATTACTTCGAGATGTGTTGATACAGAACTACTCGGCATTTTTAATTAAACTTTTTAGAATATCTTTGGAGGTTTTTTTATTGTTCAGTTATTTGTGCTGTAGCAACTAATTTTTTATTTTATTTAGTTAAGTGCTCATTTTTTTTTCTCTAGAGTTACTTTCTTAAAAACTTTTTGTTAAATAATATTATATTAATTGATTATGGAATTATCAAGATTTACCGATGATATTGTTTTAAAATACATATTACTTTGTACATCGTGTTATGTGACAGCACATTTCTGTTTCATTACAGCTGTCATTCAATTTTATTAATAGTATGCCTTCATAATTTGATAACACTTGACGTAAAAATTGTTAGCGTGACGTTAAGATGTAAATTGTATTTTTTGAAAGATAAAATATTTCTGTAAAATCAGATTCTTACAGATTTTATTCTTTTATTTAATTGAACAATGTAAGCAGTATTTTAGTGAAATATTTAGTTATTTCTATTGAAACTAGTTTTTTTTTTTTTTTATTAAAACTCGAATGTTGTAGCTTAGATATATGTTATAAACTGCAATTATTTACAGCTAATTCAAAAAACTCTTTTTTATATCTTTGAGTTAATGAATAATTTTTAATTTACTTTAATGAATCAGCTGTATTTATAAATATGTTTACATTAAGGGAAGGATATTTTTGGAAATTTTTTCTACTTTTTTTTTAATGTGCATAGTTATGTTTTAAATAATTTTCTTTATTTTTCACATAAAGAACTTTTCTTTTTTGAAGCGTTAACGGACATTAAGACTGAAAAAAATGAATAAATCATTCGGCTCTTATTTTGTATTGTTTATCGTACTCACTCTGTTTCGCTGACAAAACCTAAGATTAGTTATCCTTCAGTAACATCAATAATATAACCCTAAAAAGTGTTTTATATGTAAAACAAAAATTGAAATAAACTAAAAATATTCCAATAGCAGAAATGCTAGTAGAGTGATTATTTTCGATTCCGAATTATCTTTCTTTCTTTCTTTCTTTTGTCTTTTATATTTAAGTATGGAAGGGGTTGTAATGTATAAGATTACATACCTCCTTTCATAAAAGGTTGATAACCTTCTTTCATAGCCTACTTTTATTTCTCCTCGGCCATTCGATTTATGTCGATACTTTTTTGTAATATTTCTAATAATTAGCTGTTTCTATACTCAGTGTAATATTATTGTAATAATACTAATATCAGGCAACTAAAAATTTTAATAACATGTATTATTTTTGAAAGATAATGCTTTATGTTTAGTTTGGGCTTATTAGCGTTATCTGTTCCATGTATTGTTAGTGTGATTTTGAAATGTAATTAGCAACTAAACGAGACAACTTACTTCAACTGTAGTTTGGTCTCAATCAACAATTATTGCTATTACTTTGATTCAGAGTAATTTTAGCTGAAGTATTTATTTAAAAAATATTAAGTAGTTTCTTTTGTAGTTAATAATAAGTTGATTAGTTTGATATTAATATTTTATATTTTGATCTCTCTCTCTCTATATATATATATATGTATGTATGTATATATGTTATCGTGAAAGACCGATATCTGGCAAATGTCGATATTCTCCGATGAACGAAGCCACGCACTAAATACGTCGGTGAAAGAACGAAATATTTGCTTATTTGGACCTTCGCCACTGTATGTCGACAAACATAGATGGACTCTAGTTGGGGCCGAAACGATAACTAGAAATTTAAAAAAATCATCCAATACCAATCTTTAAGGGAAATGTATTACGTTTAACGCTCATAAAACAGACCCATCTTTTTTTTAGCCATGATAAAAAGTTTCTCCTACGAAATAAAAGCAGTGTGTATGATGAATAAAGAGTACATTAATTCATCGTTTTTAAACGTACTGAGCGAGTTAATATACAACTCAGAAAATTTAACGCACTGAAAAAAAAACTAATGAGAAATCACTTCACTCTTTACTTTCCTTAGTAAGCCACTAGTAGAGTTCTCTTGATCACTTCAATGCCATTAATTTTCAGGGATGAGTTGTGTATCCTACCTAGTGATATGATTAGACCACCTTAGCTGTGACGTTGAATAAGCCAATAACTATATTAAAATGTCCTTATAAAAGATAAAACTGCAATTTTACGTATTAATTTCAAATTCAGGCAATTTTATAACATCATACTAAGAAGCAGATCTACGTAATCACCTTCTAGCGACGTATGTTTATTCACGTTTGTCGTTTCAACTTTTATGGAATTAAGTAAAATCTTATGGTTTGTTGCTATAGACTTGTGGCTTAACATAATCCCAGCGAAAAAAAGTCTAAGGGACTCAAATTAAATAATCATGGTGGCTAATTGGCATTACCATTTCGTGGAATTATCGAATCGCCAAACTTATAACACATAACTGAATAATTTCAGCAGCTGTCTGGCATGTAGCGCCATTTTGTTGAAACCAACCTTATTCAAATCAAAATTTTTCGAATATGCCAATAAAATTCACGGATCGTAGTTTGATACGTTCACCATTTATTGTAGCAGAATCTCCCTAGCCCATTTCTGAAAAAAAAAAAAAAAATTCCCCATTTATTCCAACAGCCCAATATTATTCGCATCAAACAGTAACTTTTTATGTAATGGTCGCTGTTTCATAATTTGTGGATGTGATCATCCGAATTACAGTAATTTTGCTCGTTTACAAAACCATCAACTCAATAATTAGCCTTATCTGAAAAGATGATTTTTTTTTAATGAATTCTGGTTCCACTTCGACCTGCTCTACATTACAATCAGCCAATCGTCTATCTAGAGAACGGTCCCGTGGCTTTAATTGTTATGTTACTTAAATTTTATATAAGTGAAGACCAAGAACTTTTCGCAAAATTCGCATTGTACTGTTGAAGAAAGACCCAAATTCTTGTGAACGATTGATTGAAATTGATTTATTTCGATTTTTAAAAACATTTGAACTTACAGCAGCAATTTTCTCACAACTCCTTGCACTTCTTTTATGAATTAGTGTTTTTCAACATCAAGTGGAGAAAATTATCTTCAAACATCTTAAAACAAACAATGAATTGTGCTGTTGTTTGGCCGATTACATATCATAAATATCGCGAAGTAGACGATACGTAGCTGTAACTGATTCCATATTTCGAATAATAAATTTTTACGATTTATAAACGTTGTGTAGGCGTGTTGTGTTCCATGATGATTTGTCATTAACTAATGAAAAAAAATGACGCTTGAACATTTTAAAAAGAATTTACGTTAACACCACAATCTATTAGTTTATAGCGCTCAATTTGAAAGACTCCTTACACTACAACTATCCTAAGATAAAATTCGAACACAATCTTTGGATAAGAAATGTAATAAAATATTGTTAGAAGCTACCATACTCCTAAAGTTTTAATTTTATTTGTCGTTTTAAACATTATGAGACCTTAGTCATTGGCTTTTAATAAAGATCGTATATGAAAACTCTCAAGAAAAAATTAATTTTCTATATACGTATTCCAGTAATGAATATATACCAGGAAAAGAGTTAAAAAAATATACACCACGTGGCGTTCTGGTAAACTAATTACGTTGTAGTAAGTAATCTCAGCCGACTTCAAAACTTAATACAAAACAAATAGTACTTCTGGTCTTTATTTTTAACTGCCTATTTAAAATAATTCAATAAATTTTATAAACGTGACTAAAGTATGATAACAAAAAAGGGATGATAAATTATAGTATAAAAATATTAAAGACATGAGTTATCTGTATTATAAATTAAAGAAAAAAGAAGGGAGAAAAGGAAATTAATAATTAAAGGAAAAGAATAAATGTGAAGGTGGCGCTAAAATGTCGAATGGTTGTGGTGCTTTGCGCTGCCTTATCCGGTATATCGTGCTTGGACAACCCCTGACTCATTGGCCATCAAACGCAAGTACTTGCAAGTTTATCCCCAATTTGCATGTTAATATTATTACCACACACGATAAGAAAACAGGAAAAATTGAAAATTAATATTTATATACGAAATTTAATACAACTGTCACGTTATTCTAAATGTTGACATAAGCTGTATGCAAATTAAGAATTATTGTGGTAAATTTATTTAATGCAAATTTACAATTCAAACAGATGCTGTCACTAATTACAAAAAAAAAAACCAAAAACAAAACTTTATGACAATCATTAAAATAGTTTATTAACTATTTATTATTAGACATGTTAAATAAGTGGAGTTTTATAATGTATTAAGAACTTAATCAGAAACGGGAAAATATTTGAAAAAAAAAAAGGTTTCATTGATGTATGAAAAACATAACGTATGTATCAAAAATGTTCATTTATTGTTAGAATGACTGAAAGCATCACCAATCCTATTGTGCAGTAATAAATGTTGATTTTATTTTATAAAAAATTACACAACTAATTAATGATAATTATTTCCTACACCCAAGTTAGTTAAGAATTTAGTATGAGAGAGGAATTATCCAACTTTACTTATGTCATTAGGTTTATTGTAGAGCCACCGGATATGAAACTGATTCCCAAAGTCTACAAGTAACCTTTTACCAGATAACATTAAAAATTCAATGGCATCAAAGACAAAATATTCTTTACATGGAGAACCCAGCATATATAGATATATATCTATATATACTTTTTTTTTCTTTTTTTTTTTTTGTTTAACCTCCGGAACCACAATTAAGTATAACTTCAGAGGGATGAGATGAATGAATTGTAGCGTGTGTAAAAAATGCCATGCCGACCGGGATTCGAACCCGGGACCTCCGGATATATATATCTCTCTCTCTATATATATATATATATATATATATATATCTGACCTCCATATATACGGAGGTATATATAGATATATCTATATATACTGGTTCTGTAAATATTAACAGAACCGATAAGTGGGAAGAAAGGATAAACCATAAGTAAAATGGGCAGATCGTGAAAAAGGAAAATTATTCTACAGTGAACCGCAGTGAAGTCAAATAACCTAACAGAGTCTCCAGGAAAGTTGAAGTATCTCTTCGGCAGCAGGCGCCTATCCTGCTTGCACTTCCTCCTGAAATCGGCGTGAAAAATTTTTTACTCAGATTGGAGTAGCGCACATTATTGAATAACGATTTTGGGAAGATTAATTTAAATATCTGTAAACCAATGTACTGCAAAGATTTATTTATTTTCAGGAATTTAATACTCATTTGAGAATGGTTAAAGGATTCTTAATGAAAATCCTAGCTGATCCATAGTATTTTGCCGCATAATTATCCAAATCAACTATAAATAATTCCCTTAGACCCTTACTTGAGGTGTCATTATAATTAAAACACCCAATTCGATTGCATTGTACACTCATTATCACTAACACAATATCATAGAATATACGAGTACAAAGACAAGGAAACAAAGAATATCAAGATGAACTTGGATTTGATCGTGGGGAAATATTTCATAAATTAAGCCTGTAGTAAGATCAGAAATTATAAAAGTTTAGTTTTTTTTTGTGATTAGAAATAGTTTTGATTGTTTAAGTGGACATCCCTTATTGTTACGTTTGGATCTTACAAGGGGAGGCACATAGGTTCGAATCAGATTTCATCTCCTTTTTCCTTTTTTTTATTTTCAAATTAAATATATTGATTTATTAATAATTATTAACCCGTGATTGTAAAACACTTTTACAAAAATTCAGTAAAAACAATAAATATATATATATATATATATAAAACAAATAATCAGAAATTATTAGTGAAATTAAATTTTAGAACCTTTGAAAATGTGTATTTATATTTTAATAGGCATTATTACATTCAAGTCCCGGGTTCGAATCTCGTTCAGACATGGCATTTTCACACACGCTACACTTCATTCATCTTCATCCTCTGATGTAATACTTAATTGTGGTTCCTGGTTCTTGAGGTTAAAAAAAAGAAGAAAAAAAGCATTATTACATATGTGTATAGGTTTGGTGAAACATCTGATTATTTATAATTAATTGAAAATTATAATTTATAATCATATTATATTTGGATTTTCGTACAAGGAAGTCACGAGTTGTCAACATCAGATTTATTTTTTAATATTACATTCACATATTATGTATTAAATTTCTGTGCAGCAATTATACTGCTTTGAAAACAAAGTCTTCCCTAGTAATGACCGAACATTTATGTGCGAATGTTAATTGGTCAAAAATTAGTGAAATAGCTTCATATTTCATTGTCAGAAAATAATTTTAATAATAATTAACGATATTTTTTAATAACATGAACCAGCTACACACAATTTTAATTTATTTTTTTCCTTAAATAGAAACAATGAATATTCAAAAAATTTAAATTTAAATTAAAACAAGATAACGTATTTAATTTAATGGTGACAAAAGCATTAAAAATCAAAATTATAATTACGTTAAATATTTAGATTTAAATATATTATATTTATAAAATTTTGTTTAAACATTTGATTATTTTAATTAAATCTTACAAATTTATTTATCTGTAGTAAAGAATAGAAGTTAAAAAAAAAAAATAATAATAATTTTATGTAACTGACGTTATTATTAAAACGCCTGTTAGTAAGTAGCTTCATAAAACAGGTTTATTTTACTTTATTTTAAAATAAACTAAATTAAAGGGTAAAATGAATAAAAAAAAGAATTAGTTTATTTATTTATTTCTATACTCAATGGCAGTTGATTTAGTTTAAATAAATAAAATAATAAAAACCAGTAGGGTGCTATATAAGATGCACTGAAATAAACTTAGTGTAAATAAACCTGTAACATTTGATTGAAAGGGAATGTTAAATGGAATGCAACATGTTTTACATGTTCAATAACGTATCAAGGTAATGTTTATTCTGTCAGTAGTTGTACTGATAAACATACGTTCACAGATCTTTAAACAAACCAAGTTTAAGAAATTTAATTAAATGTATTCATATATTCTCTGGTATAATACGACGGCTTAAGATCTAAAAGAAAATAATTATTGAAAAAACTATAACCATATGTATGCAGCTACTAACAGAACAAAGAAAATCTAAATTATAAATATAACCTGAGTAAAAAAAAAAAAATCATAGTATAAATAACATGTACATGACTGAGTAGAGTACAACAAGATTTTATTATTTGAATCTTAACAAAACATTATTATAAAAAAAAAAAATTAGCTTTATTCTAGACAGCCGGCCCCCGTGGCGCAAGTGGTAGATCTCTGCCTTTCATCCGGAGGTCCCGGGTTCAAATCCCGGTCAGGCATGGCATTTTTCACATACGCTACAATTCATTTATTTCATCTCATCCTCTGAGATATATCTTAACGGTGGTTCCGGAGATTAAAAAAAAAAACGCTTTATTCTACAATTAAGCTAAGTTTTCTGAAAATGTTCTGACACTTAGATGAATTTATCATTTAAAAAAAAAAAAAAAATAGAAAAAATTCTTACGTACAATTGTAAACTATGAAACATAGATACATAATTTCATTCATTAAAATAAAATAAGTTGCAGAAATTTTTTGTACAAAATATTTTATTTAAAAATGGCTAACCACTACCACAATGAAAAAAATAAAAAAATACTGAAATTAAGAAAAGTTGCCCATATATTTATTAACCTTATAATATAAGCTATAAAAAAAAACCTTCATGAATATTAAATTCAAAATTAAATAAAAAATTAACGAAAATTATATAAACGTTTGAATTCTACAGCTATGGTTATTATTTATTTATTATTTTTTTTACTAAATTACAAAACTGAAAATTTTTTAGGGTAAGATCAAAAATCAAAAATTGTGCTCTATTATGATTTCTTATAAGAATAGAAATTGAACTAGTAGAAAAAGAAATGCTACAGAGAAAATAAAATCTGGATTCGCCCAGTTGTTACTAGTTAAAACTATTATATATTTAAAAATATATAATAAATTTCTTCTCTTTGGAAGAAATCTTTCTATTTAATAACAATTTTGAAGCACTGCTGATCAAATATACTCGTGTATATACACACACACACTATGTACATATATATATATATATATAAATAAAGCCGAAAGTTTGTTTGTCTGTTTGTCTGTCTGTCTATTTGTGTTATATTTGTTCTCTCGTCACGAAAAAACCAAGTGACCCATTTCTTTTAGATTTGCGTTTATATTTGTGTTACCCCAGGGAAATTTTTAAGCATAAATCAAGATCCTAAGTTCCCTTGGGGTTGAAGTTGTCAATTAAAGATATTCATTAAAGAAAAAAAAAAAGAATTGAATATTAAATTAATTAATATCTGTCGCCAATAGAAATAAGTTATGAAATTTTCCTCGTCAAATATTTGTGTACTTTAGGAGTTTAGTTTCTACTATTCTATCTTTTTTATAATTTAGTTTATTTTTTAGCTTTCTATAAAGTCTTAATACTTTAATTGTTATTTATCATTATTATTCTCACAACCTTTGATGGTAACTGTATGAAGTTGCTTAGGAGTTAACATAATGGTAACATTATGTGTACTTTAGGAGTTTAGTTACCATAGTTACTACTATTCTATCTTTTTTATAATTTAGATTATTTTTTAGCTTTCTATAAAGTCTTAATACTTTAATTGTTATTTATCAGTATTATTCTCACAACCTTTGATGGTAACAGTATGAAGTTCCTGGCTAGATGATTAGTATTCATAATAAAAAAATTATTATTTTTTTTTTAATTTTCCCATAATATCTTTAACCGAAACCCAAATTTTTCAGAAACAATTCCTTTTGCAAGAGATTGGAATAAATCTTAGTTTGAAATTAATAGATTTTAATATGATTATTGCTTAAAATTCTATTTAGTTCAATTTTTATTACATATTTATTATTTTCTGGTAAAAAATCATAGTGAGAAAATCATGAAGAAATATTTTTCTGAAAAGTTGGAGCCTTTTCTTTAGTAGGATATATTTCTTACACTTTTTAACTGAACATGAACAGTTCAGTTTCTGTACATTGTTATTTTGTTTTGTTTAACCTCCGGAACCACTGTTAAGTTACATTTTCAGAGGATGAGACGAATGAATTATAGCGTGTATGAAAAATGCCATTCCTGACAGGGAATCGAACCCGGGACCTCCGGATGAAAGGCCGAGACGCTAACCACTCGCGCCATGGAGGCCGGCCAGTTTCTGTACGGAACAGTTTCTTAATTGTAGAAAATTTTATTTTTTTTTAATATTTAGTGTGATAAAAAAATCGCCATCAATTTTTTTTAAATAAAATATTTACAAGTTAGGTATGATTAAAAATCATAGTCCTATCAAAATACAGATACAATTTTTTAATTATGGTTGAAATAAGTGTGTATCTTGTAATTTTAGCTAGAAACCTTTGGGTGGTAATATGGTATTAACAGACCTATTACTATGTTCCATAATTATGCCAAAGGGTATTTTTTTAAATTTTAAAGCTAATTTCTAAAGTTTTCTTTGAAGTTTATTTTTTAATATACATTTTCTAAATATACACTTAAACTTATATAGGCAGAAATATCCTTCGTAGATTTATAAAGCAAAGTTTTACAATATTGCCAATAAAATTAAAAAAAAAAGATTATTCCTGTATTTAAGTAATTAAATTCATATATACTGTATAAACAAATAAGTATATTTTACCTTTCAAATAAAAGATATAGATGTATGGTACAATTATTTTGGTACAAACATCGTAACTTGTAAGATTTGTATACAGGAGTATTATAATATCAAGCTTTATCGAGAATCTTCTGAATTCATATCCCAGTCTGGCTTGGCATTATATCTATACGTATATAGATACTCTTTGAGGTAACTGAAATCCAGTGAGTGTCTAACAATTCAAGTTTCTGAACTATAATGGTTTTACTCTCTTGCCGGAATATAACTGGAGAAAAGGAAGGAATATAACTAGAGAAAAGAAAATTATAAAATATAGATTTATAATAAGAATTAATATAATATAAATAAAAAATAATATAACATAAATATTATATTAATTACTCTTATATAAATTATATAAATTACAAAGGCTACATATATCGATTTTTAAATTATTATATACTAATATATTTATGTACTACTTATATATTATTATAAATATTATATTATATATTACATTATTATTATTATATATTATTTTTATTTTATGTATATATATATATACAGGGTGTATCAAAACTGCACGGCAATCTCTCGGAAACGAATTCTATATCTAAAAATAAGAAAAAAGTTTCCAA
>JAAAKQ030101020.1:0-14386 GCA_010016005.3 Zanna intricata
TGTATAGAGTTGGTTAGTAAATATGATGCGTCTAGATGGATAATTAATTGGTTAGAAAGCCCATAAAGAATATATATTTATATTTATATAAAGTAAAATATAAGATACGTAAGTCTAAGTGTAATGTTGTATTTGTGACATAGAAAGGTGCATTAATTACATATTTTAATAATTCCGATTGAAAAGGTTGTATTTCAGTTATGATAAATAATGTTTGATACCTAACTTTCTCTGTATACTGAAACTTTTATTTGATTCAATAATTAATTACTGAATTTAACTTTTAACTGATAGATTGTAAATACTATACTAATATAAAAAAAGATAAATTTACTTTTTACACTTTCATCGGTTTGAAATATTTCTTATTCATTACATGCTGTGAGATTTATTTGTTTAGATTCTACTGTTTATCCTACTATAAAATTAACAAAAATAATTAAAATTAAATATAAAAGAAATGAACAAGATAGGATCAGGCTATATATTTTTAATTTATTCTGTTTTAAAAATAATATTAAAAAATAACAATAACTACAGAATGATTCGTGAAAAATGTTACAAACTGTTCTGAAAAATTGAAAAAATAGGTCTGAAAATTGTATTTTTGAAATTGAATGGAACATCTACTCGTATCCATCCGCTTTTGATTACAATCAACTGAACTAAAAAAATCTAAGATCCCAAAAAATTTGGATTTTATACTTTTTCTTAAGTGTAGTAATAAGACCTCATTGAGAGCTTTTGAACGATGTATCATAAATTATTTTCATTGGTTCCAGGATATCTAAGAGTGATGTAGGGTTACTTTTACTAACCGAATGGCAGGAGATGTGGGACACCGCGGAGTTTTCTCATCCATCCAGATGGATGAGAAATGGATGGATGGATGAGAAAACTGCTTCCTCGGTTCCTGGCTGGTGACGGGGCACGGGGAGGTGGACCACTACCTTTCCTAATTCCACACCGGTCATGGGGCTTTCAATAAGTATCTCTGTAGGTTCAACAGACGTGCCTGGAACAACTGTTTGTATTGCGGGGACGTCGAATCGGTGGAACATGTATTCCTGAAATGTCATCGTTGGGAGGAAATGAAGCGTGAGCTGGATGTGACGGATGAAACCCCCGAGGACGTACGTAATGACTACGGAATTGGCAAGTCAGGAGCGCTGGGAAAAACTCGTAGTTGGATCACCAACGTAATTCACAAAAAAGAAGAGGAAGAGGAATATTGGTCTGTCTGGCAATGAACTGGATCTGAGGGCAGGGGCAACATTCTGTGGAGTTTGGAGTTGTAGGCCTCCTTGGTTGCAGGTATGGGCTGAAATGATGAAGCACGGTGACTCCCCGATCCCTCTGATCTGGAGTGAGCGATAGAAGAACTTCGAGTCACCAGAATCAAGAAGGTGTTAGTAGATGATCCGATTTATTTATCAGAACTTCCGCCCTGGGGCTGAGTTATGCTTAATTGTGGGTCCGGCCTCGGGGTGACGGAGAGCGGTGAACTTAGCTTGCTCCCATTACAACAAAAGTAATAAGAGTAGTAGCCAAATAAAATTTTAATTAATGAAATATTTGGATCTTGCAAGGGAAGGCACATCGGTCAAATCAGACTACATCTCTTTTTTTCTTTTTTTGTAACTTCTATTTAATTTAAATTTATTGATTTGTTAATAATTATTAACCCATGATTGTGAAAAAAATTTTACAATAAATAATAATTCAATAACAGTTAAAAAAAAATATAAGTAATTGGTGAAATAAAATTTTATGAACTTTTAAAAATGTGCATATGTAATTTAATAGGCATTATTACATATACGTATATGTAATAGATTTGGCAAAACATCTGATTACTTAATATTGACTGAAAATTACACTTTAGAATAGTATTATTTTTGGATTTTCGTACAAGGAAGTCATGTGGTATCCACATCAGATTTTTTTTAGTTCATTAGTAGATGTTCATACCCTTCGTTTCGTATACCCAGTCTTGATTTATCCCTAAAGAGAGATATCGAGTAGCATAATCCCAGGGGGATCGAGGTAACTAGGAAATCGGTGCATCATCTAACACGTAAACCCCAGTGTTGTCGTGCGCCATCTCGTGAGAAGTAAAAATTTGGTTGCCGATGTTCAATTTGTGGTACTGCGTATTCAAGTAATTTGTTTGATAGATAGCTATCGTTAGTAACCGTTTACTGGGAGAAGAAGAATTGTCCGATCATTTCGTAATCAATTTATATTCATATAATCAATGCATATTCATAAAGTCAATGCATACCAAACGTTAATTTTCGGGCTATCACGTTGTGTCAGTCGAACGACATGAGGATTCTCGCTTCCCTAAATCCGACAATCCAAATCGATATGACCAGAAACGTGGAACTAGCTTCATCAGAAATAAATTTTTTTCCTAAAAACGCATTATCTTCGTTCACTATATCAAGAACATCCACGAAAAAAGTGTAACGGCCTAGTTTATCGTCATCTTCAACTGCATGCACCGACTTAATCTTGTCTGCATTAAGTCTTAGGTAATTGTATGAACCTTCACAATTTTTCGATTGCAGTATTCCAGTTTTAAATTCGCACGACGATTTCATTTACCTGGGCTTCTCCGAAAAGTTTCTTTTACTTGACCCACAACTTCCTCGGAGATGGGAGGTCTGCCAACACCTTTTTTATGTGCTACACTTTCTATATCATTAAACTGATAATGCCAAAGTTTAATAGAAGCTTTATTAAGAGGATCACGGCCGTACTCTAAAATGAAATGTCCATGAATTGTAATAACAGATTCGTTTTCATGAAACCATAGTGAGCACGTTATTTTCTTCTACATTAGAACCATTCCTTAACTGACGATCCCCCTTGCCATTTCATCACACCGGAGCGGCGTGTTCATTGAAAGTAGTAAGTAACTTTAGTACCTATACTAACATTTTAAAAAATCAATGGGTGCTACATTGCTTTGTTAATTTTTTATTAACCCCTAAAATGTACTGAATAATTTATGTTCATCCTATAAGTTTTGTAATCTTTGTTTTTGTTCTCTGTCAGTTTCTTTTTTTCATATTTATTAATTATCTTTTAATATTTTTTTATTTACATATTTATTTTTCATATTTATTTCTTATTTTTATTTATTTATTTGTTTTTATTTATATTTTTCCTGTAGTATCTATGTGCGAAATGCGCATATACGTGTCCCTAACCTACAGGTTCCAAAGGTGCATTTCGCAGACTCTTCACTTTCCGCGTCCCTCACATACCTCGAGGGTCCCTTGTGTCATCATCGGGGAGTTCCGACCCCATCCGCCCTTGCATGTGGACGGAGAAGAACCCCCTAGACAGAAGGGCTGCCTCCCTGACCCTAAACTCCGCCACCTTTCGACCCCAACCGTTCAGAACTTTTTAAAGCCTTTTTATTTATTTTTAATTATTATATACATTATACACAACCGGTTCATTCCTCTGGTATTGTCAATATGTCCCTCTTCTGAAAATGTCACCTTAACATATTACCTCGTTCGTCCTGTCGTAGATGAGACCTACATCCTCCTCTGCACGTCCTGCGCAGCCAGTTTGGGCGCTGACGACTAAGATCTGGGTTTACATGCCTAAACTCATTATTAACCAACCCATTATTGATCAAGATCTGCGTTTACGTTCCCAAGAGCTTAAAATTAAAATATAATAACATGTTTTACAAATATCCACAACATAATATCCTCACATGACTTCCTTGTACCGCCTATTAAATTACATACACACATTTTTACTTCCTTTTACGAGTACAAAGAAGTATTGTAATCGCGAAAAAATTTGCTTTTCAAATTTCAACGGAAATCCATTTTGATTAGTTTCGGCGTGACGTCAGCACAATGTACGTACGTATCTCGCTTAACTCGAAAGCGATTAGCCGTAGAATGTTGAAATTTTGGATTTAGGACTACTGTAACATCTAGTTGTGCACTTCTCTTTTGATTGCAATCGACTGAACCAAAAATGTACAAAATCGACTAAAATCCAAAAAAATGTAGATTTTTTATTTTTTCTTAACTGTAGTACTAATCCCGCCTAGAGAACTTTACATATGTAATTTAATAGACATACAAGGAATCATGTGTTATCTACATCATATTTTATTCAAAAGAAATGTCTATAAAACTTTATTTCACTTATAACTTCTGATTTTTTATCTTTTTTTTTTATATTGCTATTATTGATAAAACGTTTTACAATCACAGATTAATAATTATTAATAAATCTATAAAAATAAATAATAATAATCAAATTCTATGACAGACGTGAAATCTGATTCAAACCGATGTGCCTTCCCTTTGGTCTAAATATTTCATTTATTAAAATTTATACATCTGGAACCAATGAAAATAAGCACCACTTATGCTGTATCGTTTAAAAGTTCTCAATGAAAGGCTTATTACTGTAGTTAAGAAAAAGTCCAGAATCTAAATTGTTTTGGATTTGAGCTTTTTCAGACACTTTTGGTTCAATCGATTGTAATCAAAAGAGGAGGTGCACAACTAGATATTATAACTGTCCTAAATCCAAAATTTCAATATCCTACGGCTAATCGTTTTTGAGTTATGCGAGCTACATACTGTATGTACGTACAGACGTCACGCCGAAACTACTTAAAATGCATTTCAAACTGAAATGTATAAAATGCAAATGAAATGCATAAACTGAATATTAAATTTTCTACATTTTATGCAAATGGCCAAACTGGATATTTCCGTTGAAATCTGAAAACCGAAATTTTTCAAAATCATAATACTTCATACAAGAAAGTAAAAAGGTAAACAACTGAAAAATTCCGAAAGGGCTCATATTTTGATTGTAGCAATACTTTCTTCAGTAATATATTTCTACTATTAAGATTATTAAAGTAAAATAAATTCAGTTAAATTCCATATTCGTATTTTTCATTCCAAACGAGTAAGAAATGAATGTTTTTACATAAGTATACGCAAATTATGTAAAATTTAAATTAATATACTTTTATCTTAGAACGAGTTATTTTAAATTATCTATCGTGACATAAACAATATTTAAATAGATTAATTTGTTCTAGAGAAATAAGAAAATCTACATAGAAGTTATATGCATATAGTACGTTAGTCGGGTGTAGAATAAATATATGTATGGTTTTATTAATCAATAGAAAAAATATATAATTTACAAAACTGTCTATTACAATTTATTCAAAAAAAAATTATTTTATATATGGGTTTCTGTACATACTTATTATAAAATTAAGGTAATTTTTATAATCCAGGAAAATATTAATAGATTAACACTGTATCCTTTATAGCATCTGTTCTTATTTGTATCGTATATCTAAACAAACAATTTAAAGAAAGAATTTTATCAGATAATGAAAAGTTTATGAGACATACAATGAATAATTATTACAGTCATAAAAAATGAAAACTTTTTTCTTGCTCACTTTAACCGATTAAGGTTAATTGAGACTTCCGCTTAATTTTTTTTTAACTCTTTGTAATAATTTTTATGAATAGTAAAAAGCAGTGCAGGAAACTCAAAACTCTTTTTTATAACTATAATTTAATATGTTTTTCTTTTGAATGGTATTATTTAAAATAACCTCAATAAAACGTAAAAAGTGAATAGTTAATTTACTACCAATTTGCGTAGTGAACTGTTGTGTTAAACGTATAATAACATGTAACCTGGTAAATGTTATTTATTTATGAATAATCTAAGCAGCTGTCTTCCGTATAGAAAAGAAATTTATTTTTCGATCTTATTTGCTTTATATAAGTCCTTTTATCGTTCGTTTTCATTAGATACATTCATAAAGAATCTTTGATATTATCAATAATTAGTTGAAAACGTTTATTTTCCTTCTAGATACGCAGAAGATTAGAGGATAAATTCAGATTTGTCATAAAAAAATAATTTTATTCTTCTTTTTCATCTTCATTTTTTTATCGGTTTAAGCCACTTCTTTACTCTTTTTCTATTCTGTGAAAATTTCTATCCTCGAGATAATTCTTACATCGTACAACCTAAATTATTCTTTTCATACATTCTAATCTTTGTCTTTCTTTACTGTATTCAGTGTCTATACAGTTCTTTATACAAGTAAATTCATTTACTAATCATGGATAGTTCAACAAACTTATCCGTCAGAAGATTCTGCCACAAAGTTTTCCTGCTTTAAGTTAGTTTATAAATCTGTTCATTATGTATTCTTTTGGAGCACTTAATTTTTAATTATATCTTACTTCAAAAACCGGTATGTTTTTTTGGCTATAGTATTGTTTAAATTCCCATTAATTGCTAAACTTCATGTAAATATTTAAAAGGATTATATATATTTCATATCAAGAGATTTTTTTTTTATGTTGCTTGAATAATTATTTATTTTAACATCTTATCTAATAAAGAGATTGACAGTTCAAGGCCCAGCGACAGAATTTTTTTTTTTTTTTTTTAATTTATTGACTCAATAAAGGCTTCTAACCATGATTTTATTATTGGATTCTAATTGGTAACAAAAGTTTGGCAAACCAGGTTGTATTCAGTTATATTCATTAAACAAATAAGGGACTCTGTAGTCGATGGAATCTAATTTAACAAAGCTTCAATATAAAATTGGACACTTCTAGAATACCATAAATTACCAAACATTTAATTACGTTTAAAAAATAAATAATTAACCTAATTTATAACTCTAATACATAAAAGCTAACGTACCAAATTTTAACCTGCTTCTTATCTAAAGTCAAATACAGACCAATTAATATTATATATATGATTATAAATAGATTATCGTGACCTGCATTTCTTTAATTTTGGATTCAGTTAATTCTAAAGAGATGAAAAATATAAAAATCCATAACAGGATAGGATTATTTCTACAATTTTCAATAATTTTACTTCATTACTTTATTTAATGTACAAAATTTCATTAAAAGTAGGGAAGCGGATTAAATTTACAATACAGGAAATTAAGTAAAATAGATTAAAGAATTTAGCTTAATGATATATAACTTTAAAAAAATATATAATTTTTTTTTTAATTAATTAAAAGTTAAAATGTATTTTTTATTAATTGATTTATATTTTTTTAATTAATATAAATTTTAATATATCAATTAAAGACGCTTATATATAGGGTTGGGGAATAAAGTAATTTCGGTTTTCATAGTTAAATTAGCGGTATGTTTATTTTAAGGACTTTTATTAATGTTATGATTTTTTCTTTTGTCATTTTATAGCTGTCACTTTTTGCATACATTAGATGTAAATTGCAAGTAATTCTTTTTCCACCTGTTAGTTTATGATCAATTTTAACATGGGATGCAAAAACGAACATTTTCAACATAGCTTATCTTTTATTTCCGTAAAGCAAAAAAGTTGCTGAGGTTCACAAAGAGGTATGAAACATTAAACCGAGTCACAAAAACGATATAAAAGATTCCTGGAAATTTCATTCGAAGATGACCAACATTCTGGTGAAGCAACTAAAATTGATGAAGACTAAATCAAAGGAATAATTGATCGTATCTTTACATAACTGTACGAGAGATTTCAGATTGGTTAAATACATTACACACACAACAATTGAAAATCACATCAATTGTCTTGGCGTAGTTAAGAAGCTCTATATTTGGGTTTTCCATGAAAGAAATTCACTTAACATATGAATAAATATTAGGGATATATATCTTATAGCCATGACATATTTTCTGAAATGAATCATCACCGGTGATAAAAAAAATTGATCGTCTACAATAACATCAGTCGAAAAATATCATGTTCCTTGGACTATGAACTAATGATGAACTTGTACAAACCACATCGAAAGCCAAATTACATCAAAAAAAGATCATGCTGTCAATTTGATGTGATTACAAAGATGTTATGTATTTTGAGCTGCTTCCAAAGTACGAAACGATCAATTCAGATGTTTACTGTTAACGACTAATGAAACTGGAAGAGGCAATCAAGAAATTGGCCAGAATTGGAACATAGCAAAGGACTCATGTTCTGTCAGACGATGAAAGCTGTCATACGAGTATCTCTGGTAGCTCGTGGAAAGTTATTGGAATTTGAACGAGAAGTGATGTTTCATCCCCCATATAGCCCTGATCTTACACCACCAGATTTCCATTTACTTTAAAGTTTGCAAAACTCTTTGAATGTAAAAGTACCAAACGTTCTATGAGCGCAAATTATGAAGTTACCAGAAAGATGAAAAAAGGTTATCAGAATAAATTGAATATATATAATACACTAATGATCATTCTTTATGTAAAAAAAAAAAATTGAGTTTTATTTATATAATAAACCGAAATTACTTTCTTGTGAACCCAAGATTTACCAACCCAATATTTTTTTTTTGTAAGATTTACACATTATTTTTTACTTATTACTCTTAATTTAAATAAAAAAACTTATTGTGATTGAAACTGATTTCCTTTGTTACTTTTTGTTTGTTATTCTGACCTACTTTCGTTTAGTAAACGTTTATTACTCACCTGTGGCCTTTATCTCAATAAAAATTATTAAAGAGACATATCTCAATATATTATTAAACATATATATAATACTTTAAATTATATAAAACACAGATAAAGAGCTATGCTAAAAGGTTCTTAAAATTAACAAAAATACATTCAAAATTCGTTTACTAATATTTTACTTAAAACATAAAACTAGAAGTCTATACTTTCCGTAATTAAACAATTATCATCAAAACACACTAAGGAAAAGTAGATACATAAGAAAACAAGTAAATGGAGAAAATAAGTAACATGTATGTTTAATGGTATTTTTAAAATAAGAGTAAAAATACGAGTACAAACAGCTTTTGAAGTTCACGCAACCTCAACAAAAACCATCAATTAAAATTTAAGTTAAAAATTCTAAACCATTCAAATGTTACACTTAGATTACCTATAATGATCCAATACACAGCTCTAGTAGTTGGATAGATAAAAAAAATGTTATTATGCAGTCACCACAATCTTCGACCCATTCTTCTAACAGCATCTCTTTTGAAGCCTCCCTCTTTTCGTTCTAATATTGAAGACACAAAATAGTAAAATCTATGTGTGTCTCACTTCATAATCGTAAGATGTATCTTTAACAACTCTGTTTCAGTTATACTATATTAATTGAAAAATTAACTTTCTTCATTCTATTTATTACTTCATTTTTACTCTGTTCATCCATAAAAAGTATACCAAAACTTTATTTCCCACGATTTGCAACCGTTTTCCTTGTTCAACATCCACAAACCTTTATTTTTTTTTAAATTACTTTCCAAAAAAGTTTGCTTATTATGAATGATTATTAATATCTATGTACAAATAACTAGTTGATAGATTAAACCATAAAAAACCTAGTTTTTATGGTTATACTAAAACTAGGTTTTTTAAGTAAAAAAAAAAAAACCTAGTTTTTTTATAAAAGTAATTTTTGACTTACAGCTACGGAATAGATTTTAGTTAAAAATTTTTAAAATGAAAATTTAAGGGTATATAACTTTTAAAATGATTATTCAGATTTCAAAAGAGAGATTTTTATGTCATCTTGAAAAATTCAGTATTTTTATAAATTAAATATTGTGGAATAATTTTATTAAAAGATTTTGCATCCGAGTACAAAAAAAAACAATGAAAAAATGTGAAACGATTTTTTTACAAATCATTTCTTTGGCAATTTTAAGTGAGGGTACCATTCCACGTAATAAATAAGATATATTTCTTATAAGAATAGTTAAGTTTTTATTCAATAAATAATTAAATTGATAATCGGAATTACATTTACACAGCCTTGTTACGTTAACTAGTAAGTATAAATAATTTAAATCTATTTAAAAAAAAAAAATAAGGTATAAAAAGTTGTTAAAAGAAATATTATTAGTATATTACAGAAACATTGTTTATTTTTGTTGTAGTGTACTGTTAAGCTTTAACAGGTATCACAGCTTATCTGAGTAAGTACCTTGTTGAGAAGCAATCATAAAAAATTAAATCTTTTATAAGAATACCCTATCGACTTCTACTTTCTGTCGAGTTATATTAATTATATTGTTTGATTAGACGAGGGTGTATTACATTATATGTATAAAAGAAGTAAAACATGTAGGTGTGTCTAATGCACACAAAGTAGGAGGAGTCGTGCTTTAACATGAATCGACAGAAAATCAATCAGCTCTACGATGAGCTACAATTTACGCCGACAGTCGTGATGCCGCTGGGGCACGAACCGAAGTCTCTCCCGGTTTATTTCAGCGGCCACTATCCTATTATCCTCTTTTCGCTAATACTTCTTTATGAGGCGACGTTGTTCGCGCTGTCCACCCAACACTCACTTAAGACCGGCAAAACAAACTCTCGTGGATTATTTTAAAGGATGCGATCTCAGTTTTAGATTATGGGGCCACGAAACTAATAGCTTCGTTTTAGCTACAATAATTTTACCGTATGTATTTGCATCGCAGACACGAGCTATAAAACTTTTTACCTTAATAAACTGTTCAATTTTTTATATTCTTCCCTGTTTGTTAAGTTGTAAATCGCATCTCATCATAACAATAATGACTAAGTATAGGCCCAGTTCAGTAATTTTCTTTTCTTTTTTTTTTTGTTGAACAATCTATCGTTCTACGGATACCATATTATTTAAAGCTCTTTATACCAACATAACTGATGGAATAAATTTTTATTCTCTAATAATATGTAACTACTTTCAGCACTTTATTATTAACGGTACACTTTTTAAAATTACTAAAATCGTTTATTTGTTTATTTATTATTATTATTATTTGTTTTTTTTTTAAGGATGATTATTCAGTTATGCATATTATCTTACCGTATATTTTCATATAATAAATTTAAAAATTTACAACTATAATAAATAAAAGATAAAAAAGTAAATAAATAAAAAATATATTATTATTTTATATATTTTTTACAACACTAATAATACAATATGTTGTAAATTGATGTAATTAGTGAAAAAATGTTTTTATTCCATCAACTTTTTAGTTATTTAATTTGAGTTGGCAAGAAACACATTTCGGTTTTCACAAAAAGATAGCTTTACGTTTGTTTTGAAGTATTTCTCAGTGTTATAATTTTTTTCTTTTGGCATTTAATAGCTCCCACCTTTTGCATATTTTAGTATCAAATTTTGATTAATTCTGTTTAAACCTATTGATTTATGGTCAATTTTAACATGATGAAATTATGTGAACATGATGAAGTTATGGTAACTGCCAAATTGTATCAAAAAAGACCATGCTGTCAGTTCGGGGGATTACAAAGGTATTTTGAGCTTTAAAATAACCACTCGATCAATTCAGATGTTTCTATCAACAATTAATAAAAAGGAAACAATTAAAGAAAAATGGCCAAAATTGGTAAATCGCAATGAATAGTGTTCCACCAATATAATGAATGTTTTCACATATATTTGGCAACTGCGGAAGCTTATTATTGGAGTTAGATTGAAAACTGATGTCTCAAGCCCCCCCCCCCATATATTCCTGATCTAGCATCGGGCAGATTACTATTTATTACAAAGTTTGCAACACTCTGTGAATGGTATACTTTTGACAGTGATGGTGACTTGAGATAGCGCTTGGTTCAGTTTTTTTTTTTTATGTAACAAACGTTTTATAAGCGCAGAATCATAAAGTTACCAGAAATATGGCAAAAAGTATTGGACAAAAGGCAAAGTATATAACTGATTAATGTTCAATTTTTGTATAAAATGAAACTGAGTTTTATTTCGCACAACAAAACTGAAATTTCTTGCATACCAAATAATACATTTTGTTTTGGTCGAATATCTTTTATGATATTCATTTTAAAAAAATATGCTAAGATGTTTTTGAATTTTTCTACTATTTGTGGAGACGGTAAATTTTAACCATTCTTACAGTGGTAAAGTTTAAATTTATCATCATTAGCTGGCCCATTTAGTCAGAAAATGGACCCTCGGGCTCATATCAGGAGCCATATCAAATCCAGGAGCCAACTCAGAGGCTCTTCGAGGCCTTCCGGGTCCAAGGGACTTACTTTACGGTAGCAGAGCTCGCTTCGCTCGTTATTCCCAATTTGTCAAAGGGGCAGGCGCCCAGGACATCCACAAAGCTTGCTTTGGTCACCATTCCCATCTACATAAAAGGCACCACCCCGTGGACCTCCGCACCGTACTTTATCCTCATGGTTGTGAAAATAATACTGATAAATAATAATTATAGGATTCAGGCTTTATAGAAACCTATAAAAGAAACTAAATTACAAAAGATAGAATAATGGTAACTATGTAATGCACAGCTCTGACAACGAAAAATTCATAACTTCTTTATTTGCCGTAGTGGCAGAAATATAACAATGAAGTAAATGAATTAATCTATTTTTTCCTGAATGAACAACTTTAATTCACAATTTCACCCTTGTTGGAGGCGAAGAAATAATGAATATTTTTAATATCTTAACCTTCAAGGGACCTTCTCGGTCGATGGCTTAAAACCTTCCCTGGGATAACACGAATGTATCCTGCAAATTTTAAACTAATCGGTCGGTTGTGTAATGCAATAACAAACAGATAAATTTTATGTGTATACATTTCCGAATAAGCGTGATTTGTTAGATCGAGCATTTGATGCATGCAAAAGTTAGCTTTCAACCTACTAACAAATACTCCGATTGAATTTTGAAAATCGGACTATATTTTGCTGAGATGTTATAGGAGCATTTTTATTTATTTTTTTTTTTTACCTCCGGAACCACCGTTAGGTATTACATCAGAGGATAAAGATGAGTGATGTGTACCGCTTGTGAAAATGCCATGCCTGACCGGGATTCGAATCCAGGACCTCCGGATGACAGGCCTAGACGGAAAGTACCTTCTGCAGAACACTCCAGAGACACCAGAGTTACCAGTTGGTGGTGTTGTTAGGTCTAGCCTCCCACGAAGTGCTATCATACCTCAACAGTCTTGCTTCCCACGCAATCCCCTCGGGAAGCCCATTATTGTTATCAAATTTCTTTTTTTAAACTTATTTAATATTATTTTATTTAGTGTAAATAACATAAATTTAATTCTATTATTTTTGTAATATTATTCATGCGATTTATACGAATCATTCAGTTCAAATCCAGTTCAACACTGTTATAATGAATCACTGTTCACAGTTCATTAATTCCATTAAAACTTTTGCTTCAACCGGAAAATCTCCACTGCTACATATATATTCGAGATGAAATGTATCTTTTTATTTTTTTTTTTTTTTTTTTTTTTTTTTTGTCCGGAGGTGAAGAAATGCCATTTACGCACGCCACTACGCGTGTGTCGGACTCGGACCCAGGCTATCCGTCCTGGGCTAGCAAACAGACTCTGCCAGGTGTTGTTAGGCATAATATAACCTGCCCCATAACGACTAAAACTCCCTCTCCGAAGAACTAATCCGTCCCGAGACCGGACCCGCAGTTAAGCATAACTCAGTCTCGGGGGGAATGTTCCTATAACACTCGGAGTCTCTTTTCCCGATCCCTCTCCAACGGGACCTGCAACAAACAATAAAAAAACAACACAAAATAAACAGTCACACGCACCTGTCCTCTCTCACTCACACACCTACACCTGATTATTATTTTTTTTAATATTATTATAAATAATTATAATTATAATTATTATAATAATTATTATAATTATAATTATAATTATAATTATAATTATTTTAATATTATTATATTATTTTTAATATTATATTATTTTATTTTTTTGTAGTCTGTGTCTGTTCGTGTGTGAATGTATACTTGTAAGTGTTGTATTTTTTTTTTTTGTGTAGGTGGATGTGTGTACCTATTCCCGTCGAAGGGTTGAGAGTCCCCGTGCAGTCCTCACCGGCATCCATCCCCTTTGGGACGCATACCGGTTCAGCAGGAGGCTGTCCCTCCCCCCCCCCAACACACCATGTTCATGCGAGTCATAATGTTGTTCTGGCCGAGGGTTCTGCGAGTCCCCGTGCCTCCTCACCGTCGCCTATCCCCGCATGCAGGAACGCGCGACGGTTCCACAGAGGGCTGTCCCTCCTCCCCGGCCTAACCTTCCGGATTATTGTCCTTTAAGAGTGTCGTCCACTCCTCATATTCTCTCTCCTTCAACTGTAAAATTTACCGGAGTAGGTTTGAAATACTATTCCAGTTACCTTCACTGTGTAGCATGTAATCTATCACATTTTCTGGTGTTATCCATTCCAAAGATGCTGCTACCTTTACGTCCCTCCGTCACTCGCATCTGAAGAAGACATGTTCGGCCGTGTCTACTTCCCCACAGTAGACACAGCCCGGCAATGGTCTACACTTAA
>JAAAKQ030101075.1:0-14384 GCA_010016005.3 Zanna intricata
AGATGAATGAATTGTAGCGTGTGTGAAAAATGCCATGCCT
Source organism: Zanna intricata (assembly GCA_010016005.3). Taxonomy (NCBI): domain Eukaryota; kingdom Metazoa; phylum Arthropoda; class Insecta; order Hemiptera; family Fulgoridae; genus Zanna; species Zanna intricata. Next base: position 41 of record JAAAKQ030101075.1, read on the forward strand.
GACCGGGATTCAAACCCGGGACCTCCGGATGAAAGGTTGAGACGCTACCACCCACGCCACGGAGGCCAGCAGATGAAACTGATGAACAGTTAATAAAAATATATGGAGAAAGTGTGATGAACAATGCAAATGTGGGTAGATGATTGTTTAATGATGACAGAATAAATGTACATGATAAAGGAAGATCTGAATGCCCATCTGTCATCATTGATTTTAATAGGATCAGAAAAAATTCCTCTAACTGATCTACTTCCCCAAGTAAAGAATATCAATGCAGAAAGGTCTAATATAAATTTTAAAAATTAAAGTAAATTAGTGTTATATAGAATTTTTGATGGAGAGGGGTGTAGACTCCTCATTAAATTGGTGTGTTTATTCCCCAGCAATGTTTCTTTTCTTGTTGCTAAAGTTTCTGGACTACTGTTCATTATAGTTTAGTACAATCTTACTCTCATTTTTTTCCAAAATTAAAGGAATTTTTGTGTTGAGAATGCATGCAGACTATATAGTCACTACAAGCTGTAATTGAATGGTTCAACAAAAGGATTTATTTAATAAACTCTTTTCCTAACCTTAGACATTCTTACAGTGACTGTAATATGTGAAGGCCAGTCCATAGTACGTCACTATTACAGTAATGAAATATGTTCTGGTAATTCGTTATCACAAATAAAATTATTTGTCTAATATTTTGCTCAAGATGTATATGTGGTGATTTATTTATTTCGCGAAAGCATGTGTTTTTTTTTTCAAGTATGTTAAACTAAGGTTGTGTTGTAAATAAACAATAACAATGACATTATACAAAAGTATATGAAATTAATTGTTTATTTATTATAGACTATAATAAATAAACAAGATCAAAACGAAAGTAGTGAAATGTAGTAGAAATAATGTAGGTGGACGACTGAATATAAAAATAGCAGAGAAAAGATTAATGAGAGAGAAGAATTTTGTTATTTGGGAAGTACAATTACTAAAGAAGGATGAAGCAGGAGTGATATAAAATGCCAAATAGCACAGGCGAAACGAGCTTTCAGTCAGAAATATAATTTGCTTACTTCAAAAATTAATTTAAATGTCAGGAAAACATTTCTGAAAGTATATGTTTGGTGTGTAGCTTTATATGGAAGTGAAACTTGGATGATCAGAGTACCTCAGAAGAAAAGATTAGATGCTTTGAAATGTGTTACAGGAGAATGTTAAAAATCAGATGGGTGGATAAAATGACAAATGAAGAGGTGTTGCAGCAAATCGATGAAAAAAGAAGCATTTGGCAAAATATAGTTAAAAGAAGAGACAGACTTTAGGCCTTATATTAAGGCATCCTGGAATAGTCACTTTGATATTGGAAGGACAGGTAGATGGGAAAAATTGTGCAGGCAGGCTGCAGTTGGAATACGTAAAACAAATTGTTAGGGAGTAGGATGTAGGAGATATACCAAAATGAAATGACTCACACGAGACAGGAAATCTTGGAGAGCTGCATCAAACCAATCAAATGACTGAAGACAAAAAAAAATATACTATAATGTTATGATTTTCTTTGATGTGGTGTAGTTACTTATGAAAATTATTTTTAAATAATACATATGCATACTTTTGTAGCAGCCAGTAGCATGTGTTTTGCATGCGGATTATTGGAGTGGTGTGGAGGAAGCAAGTAGAAGCAATTTGTAGGGAGGAACCACCTTTGATTTTACATATGCTATAGTATCACAGTGTATTATGTTGAAAAATAGTATAATATACATTTTAATTCTTAAAGCAAGGACTTTGAGTTAAATATTTTTTAAGAATTTTTTTCCAATAAACCTGGGTTGATACCAGCAGATTACGTTTCTGCACAAAAATTCTTCTATGTATAAGTTTGATTTCATATTTAGTTTATAAATTGAGTTCTAAGAAAGAATGTTTTTTTTAATCTTACTTTTAGGTGTACAGGTAAATTTTATTAATTTTTTTTTTCAGATTCTTTAAATTTTAATTATATCTAATGATATCAAATTTTGATAAACCAGGAAAAATAAATAATTAAAATGTTATAGAATAGAGCTCCCTTTGAAATACATTGTTTCTTTCACACCTCCCTTCCATCTCATTCATTTTTTATTAAAAGTTAAATATAATTAGTCATGTCCTACACACATCATTGAATTACATTTCATATTTTTGTGTTATACTAAGACTGATGTTAAGTAAAGTAGAGACCAACTAATCTGGATATAAATAATTTTGTTTAATTTTAATATTTTTGAACCAAGTGACTTGGTTCAAAAGTATCAGGAAATAAAAAAAATCCAGTTTGATTATATTTTGATAAAAACTGTACTTTCCCTCTGTTATAAAATAGGAAAATAATTGTCAACCTCCATGGTGAAGAGGAGCATCTCCACCTTTCAACCAGAAAGTTCTGGGTTTGATTCCCAGGCATGAGATCATAAAGTACATGTATTATAAGTACGTATCTGTAATTTGGTGTGAGATTGTTGTTGCTTTTGGAATAAATAAAAAAATAATAATTTAATAAATTATTTTATTGATTTATTCACAATTTGCTGTTGAACTTTTTTTTTCCAGGTGAAAGCAGATATGAGGCTAGCTGCAATACAAAGACGAATATTAGATAAAGAAAATAAAAATGCTTTTGAAAATGTATTGCGAGAACAGAGTAGTAATTTTGATGGGTTATATTTAGAAAAATTGAAATCAAATCTGCATGTACCATTGTATGATTCAAAAACATGGCCTTTACCAGATGATACTGATGATGATGTGATTGTAATAGGTAATTTATTATAAAACTTCATTTTGTTCTCTTGATAACCCACTCTATTTTCAGATTCTGCTGTAACACCAAATATCAAAGACTGCTTCTACTCTTCTTTTATATTCTCTAATTAATGTTTTGTTACCAAAAAAACATTCCAGACAAATATTATAATATATAAAAAAAGAAGAATATATTTTATTCTTAGCGCTATATTTCATACTATCAGAAATATCCATTTTTTTAAAATGAAAACACTCCTGGCTTGTACCAGCTGTTTTCACCTATCTGTCACTTTATTAATATTTTATATAATTTTACTATGTAAATGGGGCATTCAATTTTAATCCAAAAAATTTTATTCCATCACTATTTTTAATTTTGATGATATTTGGTATATATCACTACCCATCTTGTGTCCAAAAAACACTTAAAAAAATTTTTTTTTCTTGAGTAATAAACTATTTTCTAACTTACCAACAGGTAAAAGCAGCAATTTTCTTCACTTCATGAGCTGTAGCATTCTTATTTTATATCATACAGAGGTCAAAAAAAGGTTTTTGGAAAGAGTAAAGAGGGAACTTCATATTAGTGTACTCAAAATTCATTTTGTTACATAACCAAATCTTGTAATTTTTACTGAACTTACATTTACAAATTGTGTTTTTTTCAAATTTTTGGCCCAAAAAAAATAATAAAGGATTTAGGTTAACAGGCCTGTTTTTTACGTTTTAACTCTTAGGTACTAGCAGTACTTATAAAAAAAACTGGATTGTTACCAAATGGTCATTCATTAAAAAAAAAAGGCTGCCAAAATCGTACGATTTGAAAATGGAGCACAAAAATCACATGTGGAATAGATGAAAAAAATCTAAAATGTTTACAGCAGTAAATACTTTTTATGTACTTTAAAACCATTTAATAATTATTTTGGTGCTCAAAGGGCTTGACGAGTAATGAAGCCATTAAAACCGCTAAAAACGTAGTTTCTTCTAACTGTGAACAATCACAGCATGTATTTTTTCAGATAATAATGTAGGCCTAGTAAACAAAATATTTTGTACATCTATAATGAGGTAGCTTATATCTAGATAGTTTGTTATTTAAAGTATAACTCATACACAAACTCATGCTTAAACATGAAAGTAAAGACAAGCTTGGACATGAATGTTTGCATAATGCATAATTATGAATATAAACATTGTAGAAGACTCAGTTACTGTTTTGATTTCAATGCCATATGTTGTATTGATCTTACTTTAATACTGTGGTTAAGTAATGTACACTTGTTTTTAAAGTAATGTTATTAGCAGTCAACTTTTCTTTTATATTTAATTTTATTTATTGCAGAAATTTTTATTTTAGCTTTAGAGAAATGCAATAAGACAGTCAGATGCAGTTGGTAGTTTTATAATTTATATTAACTGTATTGTTATTGCTCAGAGCATTGCATTTTAAAAAACGGATTATGGAGTTTTCAGTTGGCATTCTCACTGAAACAGTATGTCACAAATCAACTTACAGTAGATTTTTATTATTGCGTAATATTTTAGTTTACTGAACAGCAAACAACATCTTGATATCTGATATGATATCTTTAAGAAGTTTACAAAAAAAAAAAAATCTGTACTTTTCATAAAATCTAATATTTAGATAAATATTTTCATATTAATGGGAAATGTTGCCCTGATCCAGTTAGCTGACATACTAAACTGGTTAAGAAATCTCTTTGAGAAATATCTTTGACACTTTCAACAAGCAGTCCAAATTTAAAATTAATTTCAGGCAGAGCACTGTATATTAAATGCTTAAATAAAATACAAAAACCAGAAATTATTCAGAAAGTGAACCGGAATATCAAGATATATTTGACCCTCAATATGTTATAGTCGAGTTTGTGAATAAAGCTTGTTCAGCACCTGTATTTCCCTTGTTAAGATTAAAAAATTATTGAGCAGTGCAAAGGTAATTTTAAAAAATAAAGTTACAAAAATAAACGAATGGTTACTAGTAAATTAAACTACTCCTTTGATTTATATATTTCTACAGAAGAAACCAGTTTAGTATCACAAAATTATGCTAATTTTGGTAGGGAATATATAGAATTAATCATTGAAATAGATAAAATGTAAACAATTACATCTCAGGAAAAAATTAATATTTTAAGTTTATTACAAAGCAGGCTGGATCATTCAAAAAATTCAAAATGAGTTTAGTGTTAGTCTGCACTTAGCCCACTAATCAAAAAAATTAGTTAAAACTACTGGAATTTTGCCACAAATTGACAAAAAGAAACCCAGTCATGTAACTGAGAAAAGGTTATTAAATGTGTTCAAGATATTTATCAGAATGATGAGTACAGACAAATGATGCCAGGCAAGAAGGATTGTGTGTATAAGATAAGCTGATAGGAAGAAAATTAATATTCAAAGAAGACTTATCTTATGTCTTAAAAGAACTGTACACAGCCTCCAAAGAAAAACATAATTTGAAAATTGGTTTTTCAAATTTTTTTTTGCTTTGTTACCTATATTTTGTGTTTGGCTGGTGGGCCAGGTACTCACTTTATGTGCATGTAACCTACCAAAATGTAAAACTAATTTTACTTTAATTTTGTTTACTAAGATGAAGTTAAGTGTTTACCCTTCCCAAAAAGCCCTTTTTGACCCTTTGTATGTTGTAAAATAAAAATACTATAGCTCATGGAAAAAGTGACGAAAATTACTGTTTTTACCTGTTGGCAAGTAAAAATAGTCGCTTACTCGATACATTTTTTTTTTGCCACTGCAAGCTGGATAGTTATATACCAAATATCATCAAAATATTAAATTAAATGAGTGATACACTGATCATTTGTTAAATTAAAGTGGAATACTCCAAATAACAAATTTTTTCAACTTGTATTATTGTGTTCCTCTACCTTAATACACAGTAAACCTTGGTAACATGTTTAAAATTAAAACAATAACATAAAAAATAACTTACATATTTATTTCTTATTTATAGCAATTATGACAACATTTGAGGGTATAACTTCTTTTTTTTTAAATAATGTTTTTGTAAATAATTTCGGTTAAATGCCTTCCATAATCTGTTATGCATTGTTGTAGTCTTTCCCACAGATTTGATAATGCTGTTGGTATCATGTTTTCTAGTATTTCTTTTTTTTATAGAGACCTTGAGTGAGTTTATGTTCTCAACTTTATTAATGAACAATAGTCTCAGAGTAACTCCAGAAAAAATAGTTGCATTCGACAGGTCTGGAAAACGTGCTGAGTGGACCATCTCTGGAAATTATGTAGTTTGGAAGTATATTTTTAACCATGTCCAAGTTAATTCAACAGCAATGAAATTCAGGAGCAAGGAATTCCTTAACATAGTTGTTTTTACTGAACAGAAGGGACAGTTACTGCTTGTCCTGTCTCTTTAAAATTAGGAAGTCCTATTATTCCAAACTTTCGTCAGCTGCACGTAGACTGTGAATTCAAATAAATAAAAAATTATGTTAATTTTACTTAACAAGAAAAACTTTTTCCTGAAAAATTAAAAAAATTTTCCCATATCACCCAATTTTCTTTGTGGCTACATAAATAAATATATTGCATTGATATTAATGGTATAAACCATAACAAACACTGTGCTCTTTTTAATTCTACTAATGCCAAAAACAAATAATATGGTTGGTTATATGTGCTGCATATTATAGTGTATATAAGCATGCATGTGACAAGCTACAAGAAAATTAAAAACAGTAATATTGTTTAATTGTGCAACAAAAAAAAAAAGTGTGTTACTCACAGTACGTTGTTTTGCAGGCAGCCAGCCGTACAAATTGGTGTGAAGCATCTAGGAACTGACTAAAATTAAAGCTCTAGCCCAGTCCCTTTTTTACACTATGACAACGCTTCCTGCATCATATGATTTCCATTTGGTTTGCTTTATTCCATTGTTTAAAAATTATTTCAGTTTTATTGTGATTGTTTATATTGATTTGAAATATCTATTATAATGTTGTAACAACCATTTGCTTTTGATTATGAGGCATGCTCAATGTTTTAAGTATACGATGTAGAAAATTGTGCTAAAAAAATAATTAAAAATGGCTCTACACTAACCACCCTGCCAAATAGTAATAAATATATACATTTATTAGTTAGTGTGTAAATGGAGAATGTAAATTACTAACAATTAATCTTTATTTATTTTTTTAGAATCTGAAGTTGTTGAAGATAATTGTCAAGAAGGAAAGAAATCTAACTGTGAAAAGAAAAGATTACAAAGACCAAGAGCAAAGCTATTACAGTTTCATGAAAACAGAAGGCCACCGTATTGGGGTACGTGGCGAAAGAAAAGTTTGGTAATTGGCCGTAGAAAACCTTTTGGTAAAGATAATGTAAGTTATTTTTTTTTAATGAGTCTTTTTTACCATTTAAGTATTTTTAACTTATAAATTTTGAACTTAATATATACAAGTTAACTATTATTTTATTAAGGGTTTGGAGAAAAGAAAGTTTGATGAATGTATTATGCCTAAAATCATTTTTTAGTAGTATCTCTTTTTTGCTTCTTTTTTATAGAGTCCAATCATGGCAAATATTAATGAAATGAAATTGAACAGTTTACTCTTTAAAATTTTAGGTAATGTATTTTATGAAGCAATATGTTTAAATGATATTTACAGTTGTGAGTGGATTGCTGAAAGGCTGTGGCAAACTAATGCCTGCTAGAAATTAAAAAAAAAAATTAATGAAAACTGACTGATTTCAGTTGAGAGAATTATTAAATGAAAAAAAATCAGAGCAATTATGGAAAGTAGACTCACTGAATTAGCTTCATCTATGTATATAAAAATGAATGTTTGTTTTTTTTGTCCCATATACTTTCCTATATCATTCATCCGATTCTGATGAAACTTTGGTGAGTTGTTGTGCATATGCTCATGAAGGTTTCTGAATTAGTTTGCACTCATGATGCCAGGATTGAGATCAATTTCAAAAAATTGTATTTATGGACCAATTTGGCTCATTCAGAATATGTCACTTACCTGGAAAGAAATACCTCTACATAAAATGGTGCTGGGGTTGAGATATTAGGAAAAATTGCATTTACGATCTGATTTTGCTCATATTCAGAAATTATATTAGTTACATGAAAAAAAATATATATATATTTTTGCAAAACTTATATACGCTAGATGGTGCCAGTGTTGAGATATTTACGAAACAAAATATACAAACAGACTTTTTTCTTCTATCTATATAAAAAGCAATGTTCATATACAGTATGTGTCTGCTATAGATTAAAAGATTACTGGATCGATTTATGTGTGATTTTTGTAAAATGGTCTGCATTGTGAGAAGGTTTAAAGCTATTGAAATCCTCGATCTGACCTGTAGAAAGAAATTTAGAGGTATTTTGAACTGAATACTGTTTTAAGAGTAGTTTTAATTAAATCTGGTAGGTGTTGTTGTTTTGACAGTTGGATTTATTTATATACTGACTTTATTTATAAAGTGAAAGGTTTAATTTTGTGAAGTTCCGTAATGTTCAGTTTTTTAGTGTTTTACATACTTTCAATTGTGTACATTTAATCTATACATATACTCATTTAGCAATAGCAAAGCATTTCTGGGTATACCAGTTACGAATATAATAATAAATTAAATTCTTATTAGAATTTGTTTTACAATTTTAAAATTTCTTATTGTATGGGAGATATGTGAGAAAAGTGGAATGTTGTCCCTTTTGATCTAATAAAAAAATTATATGAATTTTGAAAGGATATGGAGTTTGTCCTCTAAGATTCATGGTATTGTCAGAAAAAATAGCAGCTAAAAAAAAGGATATTATAATTATACTTTAAAAAAATTACCTTTCCACTTTAAAAACCAATACCATTTTCTACAAATTTTGATTTGAAGAAAATGTATATCTAAATAAAACAGATTACTTATTTTTGGTCTTGGGTAGAATGCTTTTATATGTAAAAAAAATTGTTTTAATAATTTATTCTTATAGGTTAAGTAAGTAAAAAAATATATAACCCCTTTATTACAAATTTTTTACCTTTAACCATAGAAACTATGTAAGCTAATATTATTACCCAGCTGTGATTAATCTTGATTCTCATATCTTGATTTTAACAACTTGTGACTTCATGGCATAATTGCTGGGGTTCATGGCACAAAGGCCCAGAAAACTGGAGGACTAATGAAATTATATTTAAAATAAAAATTGTGTTGTGTAAAGAGAAGGAAAGAAATAGAATGATATAAAAATTACCATTTTGAATAATGTAATATACTGAGAAAGTTGTCCTAAATAAAATGTAATCATAGTAAAATATAATATGTAAGAAATGGATAATTAATTATATTTTATAATCATTTCATTGATAGTTTGTTATGAAATACAATGAAAGGTCCTCACCCTTCGTGATATAAAATTTATTCGTGAAATAAAATGTAAAGAAATTTTATTAATATTATAAACTCGTACAACATGCATTATTATAGTTAAATATAGCTTATGGATGTATATAAATGTTCACATAAAAGTACATTCACTGCTGTGAATAGAACACAGATTTATAGATCATCATAATGAATATAAAACTAGAAAAAAGGTAGGTCTTCAGCCCGGCGCAAAAATGTTACATGGTTTATATTTCATTACAAAATATTATTAATTGTTTTTGATAATTGTAACTAAACAACATGGATGAATTTAGCTTACTAACAACAATAAAAACTTTTACAACAAATAGCTTCAAAATCCTGAACATTCTTTAATTGTGATTTCTTAAAACGGCTCTAACACAATCTTTTCCTTTTTTATCTCCGAAACACAAATATAATTTTATATACAGTAAATCATTTATATCAAGAAGTTTAAATCATATGTGTGCTGCATGTAGCCACGCGGCACACCACATGGTCTGCTCTATACTAATTGTAGCTAAAATAAAAATGTGAGCACATACACAAACCAATGTAACATCCTTTTTTATTGGAGATATGTTATTTGAATTTAATCAGAAAGTTTATTATAAACATTTATTCGTGATTTAATATAAAAGTGAATTATTTTTCTCTTTTTAGTGCATCTTTAATATTTATTAAATTCTTTATAGAATTTTTCCAAAAAAATTTATACATTCAATAATTTCCAAATAGTGATATTTTGGTAGGTTTTTTGTTTTGAAATTTTTTCATTAGTTAAATAAAAGCCCTGTTTTTTTTTCAACTCGTTGAACATGAAATTTTTACATGTTGAATTATTTCTTTAATTAAAATTTTACCAACATTGACCTGCCTTTTTTCTCCTAAGTTTTATAATTTTATTTTTTACATAAGCAATTTATTATTTCAGGCAATATTTGAATATGAAATAGATTCAGATGATGAATGGGAAGAGGAAGAACCTGGTGAAAGTCTTACTGGTTCTGAAGATGAAAAGGAATCTGAAGATGAATACGAAGTTGATAATAAAGTTTTTGTTCCTCATGGTTACCTTAGTGATGAAGAAGGACGTGATGAGATTGAAGATATGGTAAGACAGCTAGTTAAAAAAAGTTTTTCTATAGACAAAATCTTTTTTTAAAATTGTCATTAAATGTCTCCTTTTTATGTTTTCCCCCCTTATTTAATATGAATTATTCATTTAGTTACAGATAAATTCAGAAAACAGAAAAAATTTTTTAATTATATTTTTATTGATATAATTTTACGGCGAGTCAGGTATTGCTCCAGGGCACTGCCCCAAAGTTTGCTCCAAGTATTTAGAGTCATCACTGGAGTAGAACTGTTAGAGCACCTTCCCTACAGTCAACTTGACCTTGCACGATGTAAATTCACACTGTTCCTCCAGGTGAAGAACTGACTGAATGGAAGGCATTTTATGAACAATGGTGAAACATGGCAGCAGGGTTGTTGGAAAACTGGTTTCAAAGGATTGAGAAGAGTTTAATGTGCAGTGGAAATTATTTTGAGAAATTGTAAAAAATAAAGTCTTATTGCAAAACCCCAGTGTCCTTTATATAATAAAAATCTAGTTGTTTGTGTGAGTGTTAACCTTTCACGCAAAAACTACCTTACTGATTGAGCCAAAATTTTTAATGAAAATAGTTCTTACACCTGGGAAGAACATTAGGACTATTACATTATAAAATGTAATAGTGTGTAATAGTATAGTGTGAGGGTGGCCGTTTTAATGGTTTGTGGTAACAATGGCTTGCTTGGATTATGTTCCTTGCTGATTTTCAACTTTATTATGGGCAAACCATTGATCAAATTGAATTCAGAGACCACTTGCAATATTTAAAATTAAATTTTTTACAAAAAAGTTCTGTTTATCTTTTTAAACTTCTCTTTCGGTTATTAGAAAAATAAAGCTGTGATGGTGTGCAGCACAATGGCTCGAACAACACATCCACTGCCATTGTTACTATGTGTGTAATGCTGTTGGCTGCACCTGCTATCAGTTACTCAATTAAAAAATTGGCAAATAAATAAAAAGTTAGAAATGAAGTAAGGTCATATCCTCATGGTTTGTTGTTTAATCTAAGAACTGTGCAAAATACTTTTTTACCCATATAGACAGATAACCAGGGGAACTACTATCTTTAAGTTGGGGGCTGATTACACTGCCCAACAAAAAAATTTTTTTTAATGCTTCACTTCATGCGTCAAATCATACTGATTTTAGGTTGAGAAAAATGAATATGACAGAAAATATTTTCATTAGTTCTAGTTTCTGTGATGTACACTAGGTGGAAGTATCTTAATGGATTAAGAGAAAACGATTCATTTTAAATACATATACTAACAACATAGAAAGACCGTTTTATTTTTTTTAATGACAGTTACATTCTAAGAGTTCTTAATTGATGGAAGAATACCTGGAAGTTGGTTGGGTGTGAAGAGAATAATGTGGTGGCTTCAAGAGATCATTGTTTTTTGGCTTTCCTCTTGTAAGTTCTGGAGCATCCCTATGTGCAGACCAGCAGTAATCTGCAAGCATTACTTCATTCCAATGGCCCTGATATATTTGTTTCATTACAGAAATATCCTGACAGAATAATTCTCTGTGTTCACTGACAACTTCAAAACTAGGAGAGAAAAAGTCTAGGTGTGAATGAAGAAAATAGATTTTAAGGGACATGTTGCATCCCAAGATGATGGTATTTTTGCAGAAGTACTGTCACCAACTGTTTGTAGGTTTCATCTCTTTTCTTGCCTAAAAATTCATGAATGACTTCCTTTAAGGCTTCCTTTCTTTTCCCTCCAAAAGTCGGTCAAATGTGGGATCCTTTACTAGTTGTCGAATATTTGACCTAAAAAAATTAAGATTTTTTGCCAAGAAACATTTCATCAAGCCATTAACATCACAGCAAACAACAAGATTATTTTTCTTCTAAAAAACAAAAAAAAAAAGCAGATCCATATGATAATGTCTACTGCAAGATCCTCATATCATGTTGGAGAAAATTCCATTGCTGTAGTCTTAACCCTACAAGTGTTCTGCCTTCTCCTTCGACAGATCAAGATCTTGAATGAGATCACTCAATTCCGCTTGACTCGGCCTGTGTGGTTTATCATCTTTCATCAAAACTAGAGTCATCGGATGTGGAAGGCTTGGTGGGCTGTTCCTCTTCTTCTTCCACACTGTCTTCATTTTCTACTTCAAGCTTATAATTTTAGGATAGAGTAGGAACTGGTACTATCTGAATAAGTGGAATTGGAAAAGTGGTACAACAGATGTAAGATTAGAGTATTGAACTGTTCCTCTTTTTTTGATTGACAATCCTGCCTTTATAGGTGGAGTTAAGCAGAAATAGCAGTTATCTTTATGGTTTGTAGGCTCATGCCAAACCATAGACCAAGCAAAAGCTATAAATCCTTTTTTTATTTTTCAGCCATTCTCATAGTATAACTGAACTAGAATTGGAGCATATATTTGTAGCTCATGACATCCTGGTCACCTACCTTGGTAGCAGATTAATGCTGATAGACAACCTTCACAAGAGGCGTCAGATTATATTTCTGTGACAATATTGTTATTTCACGACAAATGTAATAAAAATTATTCACTGAATTTACACATTTTTGTGGCATTTTGATTTATCACTTCAAAAAAACCAGACATTGTGCATTAATTGCAATACAAACAGTATGTTTAATATAACCCACAATCACAGCAGCAGTAATAATGTTAATAACTTACAAATAGCTGGAGAATATTGTGTTTTGTTATTTAACAGATGTGATAATTCTAAAAAAAAAATTACCCTAAACTAAAAATGTAGATTGCTTAAAAAATTACGTGATATTGTATCTCCTAAGCAAGAGGTAATCAATCATTTTTATGGTGATTTTTGAATTCAGCAGATGGAAATACATAACAATAAGCCATTTTTGAGCCCGAAACATTCTAATTGTTGGGCAGTATTATTCAAAAAGCTGCTTACATTATATCATTCAAAGTTTCACATCCTGAACTGACCAAACTATTGTTATTTATCAATATTATTCTCATAAGCATAAGGATAATAAACACAGTCTTGGCTGGCTAGACATGAAGGGCGAGTCAATCCTAGACCAGTACAGCTAGTGTGTCTATAAATTCTTAACTAGGTTTAAGTCTGGAGAATTTGCAGGACAGTCAAGGATATTTATATTGTTTTCTTGCATAAACCTATTGATTAGTTCTGCTCTATGGCATGGATCATAATTGCATTGAAAAGTACTTCAGACGACAGCGAAGGTTTGTGTGAAAGGGTAATTTTCCTTTTTACAATACCTATGTAATTTAATGAATTCATCACTCCTTCCATGGCATTAATCTTTCAGACCAATTAGATATGAAATAGTCCAAAAAATTTTTTTGTGTATTACTTTATGGTTCACTTAAGATATTTGGCTACCATGTGTTCATCATTACTTCATCTAATAATAGTTGTTCTGTATCCTTGGACTAAAAAGTACATTTCTGAGTATTATCTTCTTCCATTCATCAGAACGCCAGGATTCATAATTTATAACTTACTTTTAATTGGCTTTCTGCCTTTCACCCTGCTTCAACAAGCCTATGCCATAAATGAATTTATGCTATGGATTTATGAATTGATGCTGGCACCAGAAGCCAATAAATCTTTCTGAAGAACTTTGTTTGAGTTTTGGGGTTGGGTTTTAACAGTATGGCTGAAAAGTTTGTAGGCTAACATAGAAAAAATCTTTTTTTTGATAAAATTTGGTTTTATTATTCAATATAGTTGCCTTCGGCAGCGATACAATGATTATAGTGGTCATACAATTTTTCGATACCATTTTTATAGTACAATTTATCTTTAGCCTCAAAATAGGCTTCAGTTTTGGCGATTACCTCTAAATTTCTTTCCAGTGAGCATTCTCTTGAGGTCTGAGAACAGGAAAAAGTCGCTGGGGGCCAGATCTGGAGAATGCAGTGGATGCAGAAGCAATTCGATGCCCAATTCATTCAATTTTGCCATTGTTTTCATTGATTTGTGACACGGTGCATTGTCTTGATGAAACAGCACTTTCTTCTTCAAATGGG
>JAAAKQ030101086.1:0-32857 GCA_010016005.3 Zanna intricata
TGTATTTCACAAGATTTTTAAATAAATGTTATACATATGTATAAGTAAGTGCAGTTTTTTTATTCATATTATCAGTAGATATAAACATATGTACATATTACAATGACCTACGTATTGCTAAAGATTTGCACAGAAAGCATAAACAAAACTTCCTATTGCTTTTATTAAACATACTGTATTATATAAATGTTCCATTTTCATCTTTTTGTCTGAAAAATAAATCTTTAATAATTTTTTGCCCTAAAAAATACATACTTTTCATTTTCAAATTTAACATCCTGTATTTTACTAGCCAGATTTTAATAAATTTCGGGTAACTTTAATTTGGCAAGCGTTGATAGAATATCCTTTATATTAAAATTCTTAAACCTCTTAATAACGGACACCTCCCAATAACGGACAAAAAAAAATTCCCCTTATTTGTCCGCTATTAAGAGGTTTTACTGTAGAACTACCCAATAAAATTTCATTATTTTAGAACCAGTAGTCGAAGATACAATTGATAAATGTGTATGTGTGTGTGTGTGTGTGTGTGTGTGTGAGAGAGAGGGAGTGGGGAGGGGGGAACGAAAGTGAGTGAGAGAGGGGGGAGAGATGTATTTATCTTTAGTAGTTTAATTAGAAGTCAAATTTATCACATTCATTGTCAGTAACCTGCAGGCTGGTTGACATTCCACACATTTAATTTTCGATCACTTCTGGATTGTACACTCATATTATAATATACGTGTATATATATATATTTTTTTTTTTTGTAGTTTTGATGATATAATATGGAATTCAGTGGTAACACAATTATAACTCTACTGTAAAAAAAAAAAAATCATAAATAATTACAAAAAATAAGTAATACGAAATAAAAAACAAGAATATAACAAAATATAAAATAAAAGAAATTTCTCGTTAAGTTCTATTAAATTTTCTATAAAAATTTTTATTTTTTTGTTATTTTTATTTCATAAAACGTTGCACACTTTCCCTCACACATAAATACATAAGAGCAGTTAAAAGTCATTCACGAAGGAAACCGATAATTAATCATCCGCCGTTACAAGCAGTAAATCGATCACAGGAAGGTAGTCGTATTATTAGACAGATACAGTATAATGGATTTTGGTTTCGACTGTTACACTACTGTACGCAGACAAAAGCGATATAACACATGACGAGAGTGACGACAGATATTGGCGGCAGTAGAATGATGATGATCGTTCCGGATGTAGACAGGATACATCAGGAGCAACAAGAGAGTTTGATATCAACAGGGAGAGGGTATGACGAGAGAAAGATGGAAAGAGAAAACCGTTTCGGATGGATGTGGGTAGGGAAAATAAACGGTGGACAACATGAGCGATGATGATGTTCCTTCGCATTGTAGTGAGGGAAACAACAGGGTGAAAAGAGTGAAACAGAAAAGACAGAATGTGAAAGATGAATGGTAGTGGAGGGAAATTGTTTTCAGACATCCTGAGGGATTTTCCTTTTTTCCTCATCCCTTCTATCACTCTTTCACTCACTCTCTCTCACTCACTCAGACACACAAACCCTATATATAAATTTCTCTCCTCCTGTATAATATAATAATAAATAAACAGTAGCTGGAAAAGCTTTTAACATAAAATAGCATCATCAGTATAACTCATATCTTCCAAATTCATACTACGTATAATTAACGTTATTCGAATCAATGCAATCAACTATATAGAATAACATACAACCACGAAAAAATTGCCTTCGGAATCGAACCACCCGGGCTGTTTTTAATCTGCAACTTATGTTAGTATCGTAAAAACATAAATAAAAACTAAAAAGGACTTAGATAGCGTGCTGGTAACGTCTCCACATTTCATTCGTAGAGTACCGGGTTCGAATTACAGCAAACTAAATATTTGGACGCCATATTTTCTTTATAATACGAAATCAGGAAGGTTATACGAACAGAAAATATATACATGTATCATAGTCTTTTCACCTAATTGATGAAATACAAAAAGGCGTACAAAATACTGTTTAAGATTTACTAAATGTAACAAAAAGTTACACATTTGTTAAACCTCCATTAAGATTATTTTCTTCTCGGAAAAAGACTAGAAAAATTCTTGTTAAAAGAAATGCAAAAAATTAAAAATCTATTTATTTGCGTATTAATAAGGCTAGATTGTAACCTTTTATACGCCCATGATAGTTATAGCGCATCGCGTGAATCATCTTCTTTTTTTTTTTTGCCGTTGGTACAGTCGCTAATCAGTTACTGGCTAAATTAAGCCCAACAGCCACTCCTTCCAGCATTAGAGCTTCGATTGCCGCATGTTCAGTTCGTAATCTACGTTCAGAAAATACAACTTTAATCTGTACATTTGCTTCCCATTTAAATATGCACAGTACGAACTGAAAAACTAAAGCCGTAATTCCTAACACGAGTGAAAGGTTTGAGCTTATGGAAAATAACATTTAAACGAAACGGTGATTCCGTGAATAAAAAGAAGCGTCTTCATTTTTCATTCGAAAGGATCCGGGTCTGAATTCCGACCAGGATTAATATTTCTTCTGACCCATAATATATTAGAACATTTCACATATTTCCAGGACCTTCTTCAGACATTAACTCTATCGTACAAATTCTTTTTTTGTTTTTCTTTTAGCGTTAGGGCAATCAACTTCATACTTTCATTATTCTTCTAAATAAAACCACTGACATTCTTCATAGATAAAACTTTATAAAACTTCATTATAAAAAAAAATAAGATCCTACCACTTTTAATTTTTTAAGCTGATAAAACGACAGCTTCATCTACTCTCATTTCTCCTTATCTATACAGATTTTGAATAAGGTGGAAATAGTTATCTCAAGCCTTTGTTAACAAAAATATTTGCATATCCAAGTTTCCTATTAAATAATACAGGAGTGTCGAAAGCACAGATCACAATTTACACAGTCGAAGTTTAGGTATAAATTTACAAATCTATTAGTTGTTCTTTATACATATATCAAATTTATATCAAACAATACGCTGAAATATCTCAAACAATTTAATATAAACGACATTATCGTTGGATTTTTTCAAGGGCTCGAAATAGAAGATGCTTAGCCAAATTTTTCTCGGTTCGTTTTCCTATTATTTATTTTAAAATTAACAGATTATTGAGGCAGTACACGGTAATAAATCACAAACTAATGAAACGACAGGAAATTTCTTTTCTTAAAGTACATACAAATAACATACTTTTATGGTTAAGAAGACTGAATTTACAATATTAAAATAGCAAGAACAACATATTTTAATTATTTATTATTTTCAGTATTTACATTAATATTTTAGCCAAAAGAAAAGAAGTTAAACAAAATGAAAAATAAATAATAATTTCAAATTCTTCGCAATAGTAAATTGATAAATGAAAAATGGATTATTTTATAAAAAAATATATTTACAAAAACAAAAAGCCAATACATAATTTAATATATCATAAAACAAAAGAGATCACTCATAACAATAGAACAATAAAATAATGCAAGAACAATGGATATAATAGAAAAGAAGTCTTTCAAGACAACAAAATTAGGTTGACAATATATTCTCTCGTTTTTTTTTTTTCTTTAACAACTAAATATTCACCGAATTATCCAAAACCGAAACAAAATATTACGGATATAATGACAATATAAATATATATTTACTTAAGAATATACGGATCGATTAATAAAATATACAGTAAATACATGAAAATTATTTATTTAAGATAATTATGACAATCATTAATGAGATCAAATTAATTAATTTAGCGAATTAACATAAAAAATTACCGGATTTAAATTTAAATTAATTCGTTTGGAAATAATTTACGTCTTCTGCAAACTGTTACTTGGGATCGAATAGTTTCATAGGCCCACACATACGTGACCGGATCAAAATTATAAGGAATTTCACGGAGAATAACAATATTTTTTAATCATTTCGGTATACTACTGTATATACTGTACGGTACGGTATACTGTATAGTTTATTACTATAAATTTTTAACGGTTAATAGTCTCATAGATAATACACTGAATTTATGAAAACAAATTACTACGGCAAAGGCTTAGATTTACCTAAAGCAACTCATATAATAGGTTCCTGAATAACAAACTTTTTTGTTAATATGTATATCCAGAGCACTCCCCAAACTCTTATTTCATACAGCAGAAGAGAATGAGCATATACAAAACAGACCGGCCTAATATTAATTTTTATAGATTGTAGAGAATTTATATAAATTAAACACTGAAGTTATGTCACTAATACGATGATGACATATTAATTAACATGATAATACGACGCTTACTTTAATTACTTTTTCACTGAAGGATATAGATAAGGTTTTGTTTGATGTTCATTACAAATTACAAAGTAAATTTAAAATTATTACGATTAATCGGCTGATCCATATCATCAGGTAAAAAGTTAAAAACACGCTTTTAAATAATCTAATTAATGTAAGGAATAAAATATATTTTGGCCTTTCATCCCGGGTTCGAATCCCGGTCAGGCATGGCATTTCCATACGCTATAAAAATTCTATTTCTATATTCCCGCGTACAAACTTCTCAATAGGTTTCCGTAGTTAATTAATTCATCAAGCTAGAGTAGAAAAAAACATATTTACAGAGATAATTTTAATTGTGTACTATATAGATAGCTATGAAAAATAGCGTCAATTGCCTACTTTAAAAATCTGATGTGGACACCACATGACTTTCTTGTACGCCTGTTAAAGTACATATACACTTTTTTTTGCTACACTTCATTTAAACTTAATTCATTTGACAGTGAGAAGATGATAAATATAAAGAGGAAGAAAACATTAAGATCAAGGAAAGAATAAAAAGATTGAGAGAGGATGATGATGAATATAAAGAGAGAAAATTTTAAAACTACAGAACACGTACACAAATTAACATCAGAAGAATTATATCAAACCAAAGAGCGATTAAATGATTTGCAATCAAAAACAAACGAAATGATCAACTCCGACTTAGGGAGGATTTTTTCGATAATATCGAAGGAATAATGAACTAAAAGATAAGAATTTTTTGTAATTTATTAAAGCTCGGACATGTATGCCTCAGTATATGTGTAGTTATTGTGAGGGTCTATTTTTCAGCCATTCTGTAGTTAACTTCAATGTAGATAAAATTAAACAGAAATTCCAGAATAATTAAACAAAATTAATCAGAAATTAAACTAGAAAATCCAAAAATAATTCGATTATAAAGTATTTTAAATTAATATTAAATAATCAGATATTTCACCAAATCTATTACACATACATATGTAATAATGTTTATTAAATTACATATGCACATTTTTCAAAAAAACATAAAGTATTATTCCACTAATAACTTCTGATATTTTTTCACAATTTTTTTTTTATGGCTATTACTGAATTATTTATAGTAACAGTTTTTTTTACTGTTACTCACTGGTTAATAATATTAATAAATCAATATATTTAAATTAAAAAAAAGGAAAGGAGATGAAGTCTGATTTGAACTGATGTGCCTTCCGTTGTAAAATCTAAATATTTCGTTAATTAAAAATTTATTTGGCTATAAATCTGCACCCAATAAAAATAAGTCCCGTTATGATTGTAAAGTTCTCAATGAGGACTTATTATTACTGCAGTTAAGAAAAAGTCCAAAATCCAAATATTTTGTGATTTTGGACTTTTTCGGACATTTCTGGTTGAGTCAACTGCACTGAAAAGGGAGGTGCACAACCAGATGTTACAACAGTCCTAAAATCAAAATTTCAACATCCTACGGCTAATCGTTTTTGAAATATGGGTTTTGTGCGTACATACGTACGTACAGACGTCATGCCAAAACTAATCAAAGTGGACGTTCCCTTTTTCAGATTTCCGTGGAAATCAGAAAACTGAAATTTTTCGCGATTACAATACTTCGTAGAAGAAAATAAAAATGGGTATGCAATGAAAATTTTTTGATTAATAATTTATAATTTGAAAATTTTGGTAAATGAAAATATCAAAATGATTCTTTTTTATAACTAGTGGACCGTGCAATGCTACTCAGCATTACTCGGACTACACTCATTTACATTCATGCATATCATTCTCTGAAGTAATATCTTACGGTGGTTCCGGAGGCTAAACAGAAAAAGAGAGAGGTTGTTTACTTACACTTAGTTTTTAAAAGGTTTTAGGTTATTTATTTATACGTTTTTTATGATGATATTGATGTATTTAACTGAAATATAATTCATGTTGCACATTTTATTATTTTCGTAATTTATTTTGTCAAATATAACACAGTAATCCATGCTATTGATAAATTTGAGTATATGAATTAAATAAATTTGGATTTTTTTTTTTATGTTGTTTAGTGACTGTGTAAACAAAGGAATAATTCCTGGAAAGAGGCAACAACTCTACTAATAGTTAACTTTAAGCTAACACATATTTTTTTCACAGATAATTATTTTCTGTAATATCTGTTGTATAACATGTAAACACCCCCAGGACAAACAATAAATTGTGAAATTTTCATCGAAAACAGTTAAAATAGTTTTTGAGTTATTAGTACACACAAAACGAAGCTTACCTTTTATTTATGTAGATTTCACTCCGTGGAACGTGGTCGATATCTCTTTCAGATCGTTAATGATGAAAGTTGGTGACTCAGAATATGTAATAAAATTCGGGTAATATATTACACGAAAACTGAATGAAAAAATTCAACGCTCACCTAGTTCAATCTTTAGTAAGATTATCTGAATAAATAATGCCTGAAACCAACCTACGATTCGTATGAAAAAATATTTGTAAAAGAATCATTCAGATTGACGATTAATTTTAAATAAACATCGCTATAAACAAACGAGTAAACAAACTTATATGAATATTATTGTTTATATAAGTGACATAAATATATTATTAATATTTATTTCATAGCTTTCGGCACGGAAAGAAGTTTCATTATTAAAGATATGAAATGTTTACATTATACATAAAAATTAATGTAACTAAATTAATTAAGAAAACTTTCTTATTGTCTTTTCTTAGAAATATACGGCATTGATATGTAATTTTCTCGAGCGGTTTATTTACAGTTCGTTGTGACTTTGGTTTCAAAAATAAGATATTTTCTCGTAACTGCTGATGAAGACAGAAAAAAAAATCATTGAAACTGTATGAAATCAATGACCCTTTTCAATTGTTTTTTCCCTTTATTCTACTTTTACACTGGTGATTCATGAAGAATGTAACGAACTTTCACGACATGTTCTAGTGGTTAAAATAAAGAAGACTGGTTTAGGTACAAATAAAGGTTCGGAATAAAGGTTTTCATGGTTAAAATTTTATTTGTTTTCTGTTGACATTATTTACATCAATCTTCTTATAATTAAATTCTCTACAATTTATGTTTAAAAATGTATGATTTATTACCAATTTAACAACGTTATTGTACGTCAAACGTAAAAAAAAGTGTTTTTTGACCCATTTTTGGCGTTTTACATGGGATATCTTAGAAACTAAGAGAGATACACTTCTAGGACATATTTTTTTTCGATTTTCCAGCTCAAAAACCATAAGAAACAATTGAATTTGCCCCTTAATTGACCTTCCCAGAATTTTAGAAAGCCTTATTTTACCCGGAGGAATTGAAACTCGGGCGAAATCATTCACTTTGTATAACTCGCCAACGAAGCATTTGCGGACCTAAGTTTATGTTAACTTTTTTCTTATTTTTAGCCTCTAGAATGAGTTATCAAAGTATTGCCCTATCCTCCTGAATCACCCTGTGTATATATATATATGCATAAGACATGATATGTGTATGTGCGTGTATATATATTTACACACACACACACACACACCATGTCTTAAAAATCTTATTTTATTTATAGTGTTAGATAATAGCTTTAGATTCGGTGAAGTACTACCAAAAGAGGCATGGACACTTAAAAAAAAAGTACGTTACGCGCTCTCTGTTACTATATAAATAATGGCATTCCTAATATTCGGTTTTTCAATAACAAAATCTAACTCTGACCGTCAAATTATCCACGTTTAAGGTAACATTTATGGTTAAAATATTATACTTATTTTTCTTCATAAGGGAATATTTACATTTGATTTTCCAATCTTTCTTTCAATCTGAACATTAGAGAATTTTTTTTAATCTGTAACTTACACTTAAAATTGGAATTCTTTCTTTATCTTTTTATTAATATAAAACCTAAAAGAACTGAACTTTTTAACTACTTTCTACAAGCCATTTGTAATTTGATATAAAAGATTATTAGAAGAATAAAACCATTTAAGCAAAATAAAATAAACTTTTTAAGAAATTACAATAAAAAGGTAAAAAAAAAAGGTAATAATAAATAAATAAAACTTTAAATAATAAATTCAATTTTTAATATTATCATTTAAATTTTAAATAACAATCGGAAACAAACTAATAATTTAAACTGGCGCCGACGTCAAAAAATTAACATTTTTAAAGAAAAATTGAAATATCTTTTTTGAAGCACTTTTTTAACCGTGTTTTTGTTGGTTTTATCATTCAACAGATTTTTAATGTTATATAAATATAAAGAAAATTACAAGAAAAACTTCGCTCATATGAGAGGAAAAAACCGTTCACCGCAAAAAAAAATGCGAAAAAAAAATAAACAAGGAAATGAAATGGAAAAATAACCGTGTAAAGAGAGGTGTAAACCTCGATAAGAGAAAAGTGTAAACGGTGTAAAGCCTACTGAAATATAATATTTTTACATTAATTTTTCCTATTCAGTTTCTTGAATTTTCCTAACACACAGGGAGAGGAGCTTAATCTGCTGCCACGACACTGCGGAGCGGAAGATTACATGCCTAACGGTGGTTCCAGCTGCTCCGTGGGTGTTTAATGAGTCAAAAAAAAAAAAAAAAGATTGAAATTAGTCTGCATTTCATTATTCAATAACAAACCCATAATGAGCAATGATGACAATAAAAATAAAAATTCATCTTATTTAGAATACAATTTCCACTTTCAACGCGACCACCACAAGAAAAATATCTTCTTTGTTCCCCACCTTTTCGGAGAAGGTTGAAAATCATCATAGCTACTTGAACTGGAGAAGCTACAACCCTGAATAAGTTAATAGAATTACGCTTATGCCACGTTCTCAAATTATGCACCCACGATGTAAATCTTCTACCTTCGCTTCTACTTTTAAACTTTTCCTGAACGATCGACGGCACCGGTTGAAAATTTTCACTTCTCATTACATTATCCAAATACTGTAAATTATAATACTTTAATGATGTTTTATAAATTCTTGTAACAATATTTCTGCGTTTGTGACTCTTCGATCAAAAAATATATACGAGCCCAATAGAGAATCTCCTTATTTTAATTTCATTTTAAGAAATTCCCCTTTTAAGTAAAAATTTCAACTAAAGGAAACAAATATAAAAGAAATTAATAAAAATATTAATGTTTGCATATGCAAAAATTAATTTGGAATGTTTAATATATGCAGAACTCCTAAATAAATAATAACGATTGTCAATTACACATGAACGATTTTGCAACTTCCCGTATTGTAACAGGTTGGTAAAGAAAAAGTTCGTCATTTTAGTCAGATTACTTTCAGTAGTGTATAATAATATAATTGTGGTCTGCTTAAAATATATTCATAAAAATATAAATTCTGTAAGATTAAAACAAGATATAGAAAAGAAAAAAATTAATATCCGAGACAAATCAAAATAGAATTAATATAATTTTAATTATTATACCGTGAAAATTCATCGAAGAACAAAAAGAATGTGCGCGTCATTGTTAGTGTCAACATCATTTATTAATAAACAGTCACAAAAACCAATAGAAAATATAGGAAAAAACAAACCAAAACTGGGATATGAAAAGAGAAATGTATATAAGAGTGAAAAAAATAAGTGGAGTTATAAAGAAAATGTTGAGAGAATTATGAAGAGGGAGGAAAACAAAGCGAGCCGATGAGAAAAAGAGAATCAATGGTAACTGTGCCAGACATCAGATTTAATATTTTTCCACCATCATAAAGCACGTAAAAAAAGAAGTAACACCTAAGCCACTATTTTATTTATTATAACTTTATTTTTTTAAAATTACAATACAATACTTCAGTAAAAAGAGACAGAAGATAAATCACCACAGTAACAAAATAACATCTACTAACTCATAATACTTCAATAATATATATTAAAAAAACAAAACATGTACTACTGAACATTATTGTCCATACATAATGCAAATGCGCCTACGCAAAAAGAAATTCGTAACCACAGTGTAACTCACCGCAACACATTTATACTTGCAAACAAAACCTTTTGTTTTTGTTTAAATAAGAAGTTAATTACATTAAAAAATAGATCATTATTATTCATTATAACAAGCCATTTATCAAATGGAGAGACTATATTATTACATTAGCTATCAGCTTAAGTAAAGGAAAAACTGCTTTCCTCCATGTTACCATAATTATTATAAATATATACACTCACACGCACACACTTTTATACTTTTAGTCAATACTTTGCAATACTTGGCTCGTTTATTTTACAGTAAAACTGATATAATAAATCTTAATTAAGTATTATCCATAATACAAAGAATTTAATGAAAAAAAAGAAAAGAAAAAAATGTTTTTCTTAAATGTTTCAAATTTGACCGTTAAAATATTACGCCAAAATTTTACATAAAAAATTTCATGTAAGTAGTTTAAGCATAATAACTACAATTACCTTAGTAATTTTTTTTTTTAATAGAAGCGACATCAAAATGCGCTAAAAAGTAAGAAATAAATTTTCTTTAAATACTTAAATAATTCCTTAAGACACTTTTTGGAATCGGGCCTCTAATTCTACAAAATTAATTTCTAGATATAACATAAATTTATTCTATAATACTTTATAAGTATACTATATAAAAACCAAAACCGATATTACATTTGGAATTCATATTTATTATATGATTTGATTGCTTTTCCGTTTGCGATTAATTTTTGGATTGTTATAAAACGTTGTGTTAACGTTTGGATTGTTATAAAAGCCATCTACAAGTCGTTTCAAGTACCACACAATTATGATCAATAATTTTAAATCCGATTCAAAATCGTGTCTAAGAAATTAATTAACCATTTGCAGGAAATTATTTCTTATTATTTTGATGTTTGTGATGCATTTTGATTCCGCGGAGTTAATGTGCTCCTTTTTGGTGAAACAAAGGCCAATTTGTTCAATTTTTTTGGTGTGAAGAAAAAATAAATTTGTGGCATCAGTTTTCATTATGTGAGCTAACAATAAACATAAAACAAAGAAATGACAAGGAGTTTTAAATAACTCGCGTTTTGGCGAATAACAACTGACCGATTGGATATGATTTACGGAAGGAGGGTATAACTTTAACAGACGAATTTGCAGATGGAAATGCTGTAAGAGTATTCACAACTACTAAATTCGTCGATGAATATAATCGTAATACAACATACGATATCAAAAACAAATAGAGTTTATACTGTTAACGCTATCGATCAATGAATGATGAGAAACTGCAACTTATAGGAAAACGACCGCCGGGAATATTACTCCGGTAGACATCAATAACTTTGGTGGCTTGTTATGGGTTCAGCAGTTATGTTAAGGCGTAATGTATCGATTTCTGATGGTTTAGTTAAAGACGCTATGCGAATTGTAAAGAAATTCAAACGGCTTTACGAAGGGACCGACTGGAACGGGATGAGTTACCAAAAGCTGTGTTAATAAAATTCGATGACGAAAAAATACGTACAATAATTAATGATGAAGGCGATCGTATGCCTATAACACCAGTTAGTACAACGTTTCAAGCTACTACAAGATATGGAGATGTAGAAAGACCTATGCTACCTTTAATTTTAAGCCGGCCTGTAACAGTATACAAATTACAAGGTACAACATTAAATAGAACTGTAGTACATTGGAGAAAAATTATTCGGAAAAGGATAAGTTTATGTTGCTCTAAGTCGAGTCAGAAACTTAGATGGTCTAGCTAAGTGGTCTAGATGGTTAAGTTATAGCTGAGATGGTTGCTTTAAGTTACGTGGTTTAGATCCACGTAAATTACTCAATAGCCCGCACAATAAAACGGACGATGAACACGGAAGGATTGAAAAACCTTGAACAGGATTGAATAATGTGCTACACTTCGCTCAAGGCGTCCATTCGTCGATCACTAATGACATCAACAGTGTTACGAGTATTATGAAGAAATTTAATCGTCCGACCTTACGAGAAACCGCAAAAGACCATGTAATGTAATGTAATGCACGTTTATAGAATTACAAGATTCCCGATGTCCCTACCTACCCGCCAGATGGCGAAAAAATTGTTTCTGTCAATTTTCAGACAGATACAAAAATATCAGAGTAGTATAATATTATGTATCGATATATCTTACATATATCGATATCTATGCGAAGTATATATCGATATATATATCAAATTTATGGGAAAATTTCTTTTTAACAAGATCCGAATTTTCGGCCGAAAATTGCAAATATCTGGAAAACTGTCGGTCTTAGCGCTCTGAAAATTTTTTTCGATCCTCTGCAGTACTCTCTCCGCTTACAGTGGTACCCGGCAGATGATAATACTTCAAGTGCCTCGGCGCGTCGTTCGGAAATTGGGAAGGGGATGCGCAATGGGGGTGCCTTCGTAATATCTCGGCAACCGCTCGTCCGATTTTCACAATTTTTAACGTCGTATGTATCAGCAGATCGAGCGCTAACTGTTTAATATATTGGGTACACTTTTGATCGAACGGATGTAAGTTTTCTGAAAATTAAATCGTTTAGCCCAGTTTTGATTGCACTCACCCACCGTAAAACGTACCGATCCGATCATTCACTAAATACGCTCAAACCTGTGCGTTAATACAAATTATGAAGACTAAAAAGTAGAGAACAAAAAATATATAAAAAAAAAATTTTAAAACCACTCTTATATTAAATGCACTAAAAAGCAGAAAATAGAAAAAAAAATTTAAAAAACAATTTAAAACACAACTTTTTAATTAAACGCACTAAAATGTAGAAAATAATTTTATGACTGTATCTCAGAATGGATTAGACAACAAGCTTTGATGGTGATATCTGAAAGTCGCAGCTTCAAATTAAAAATTTGATGTTTTTGCAAATTTTTTCTTATGCGTGATGAATGGCCTAGGGAGTGGGGTGCAAACACCCTTAAGAAAATATTGGCAAAAACACCAAATTTTTAATTTGGAGCTACGACTTTTACATATCACTATCAAAGCTTGTTGTCAAATTCATTCTGAGATATCCTTAAATAATTATCTTTAACCTTTTAGTGTGTTTAATTTAAGAGTGGTGTTATGAAAATTTTTTTTTTACATATTTTTAATTTATGTGATAGTTTTTCTTCATAAAGTAATGAACTGTAACCAAACAGTAGGAGTGGAATATATCGATCACTAGCGGAAAATCTCGATTCGTTCGTATCAATTTCTAGAGTTAAATTTCTAATTTAAATTCGTTATATCAATTTTCATCTTAAAAATATATATATATATATATATATATTTAAACAAGATAAAATCAATTTTGGATACCTAATAATCTCATTCCGAGATGCTGCCCGCTACGGCAACCCTCCCGGAGGGCCTAGCTGCAGAGGCGTGCCGAAGGCACGTCCTGCAGCTAGTAATAGTAATAAAAATTCATTTTTTTCACATTAATTTATAAGAAAGATGAAAAAGACTTGTAACAGTTCACAGAAATTGAAATTAAATTTAAACTTTTATAACAAAAAAATCAGTCTATAAATTTCTAACGATAAAGCAGAATTAAAGAACATAAAAAACGTGAAAATAAAAATTTAGAACAAAACAAATAAACTTAGAAAGAAAAAAATTAAATAGTGTATCAAAGTTGACAAGCGATTAAAATTATAAAATAATAGCGAACAAAGACCCAGTTAATTAATATATTTTGAAATTGTATTAAGTCATAAATTATACAGCTTACAAAAACACAGTTAATTAATTTACTTTGAAATTGTATTAAGTCATAAATTATACAGCTTGTGTGTATATCCGATTAAGTTTTACCGGTAATCTGGTCTATTCACCGACCATTCCACAGTCATGCGGTAAATTTAACTCGATGATCCGATATACAGTGAACATGTAAGCATGTCATTTAAATTCAATTTATTTTAACTGTAAATAAACTAGTTTTCTACGTACATCCTGAAAAATGAAACGATAATATATTACTGAAGGAAACATATTATCACGTAATGGAATTTGTAAACGATATATGCATATTAATGACAATGTTTTATTTATGCACAGTTTTCTAGCTTCTATTCTTAGGCGGTTGTTTCAGAACAGTACAAGATAAAGAAAAATTATCACTTCCATTTACTTAACAAAGCCGATTTAAATTTACTTAACCTATGTAACTTTATTTTAACAATGCAACAACCGCAAGAAAAGCCAAAATACACACCACTAGTATTTGGATAAAATGCTAGGCGCTAGTTATACATACTCTTAACTTCTGTGTTAAAACAGTTGCCAACTAAACGCCTTAAAGATAAAAGGTAAAATCCAACCAAAATTAAACAAATAAATATTACGTATATCTAGACTATTATATAAAGAGGAAGAGGAGTTTTCTTTGTTAAGGATAAACAAAAAAAAACTACGCGATCAATCATAAACAAATTTTTACTCATTTTCTTGGCATATCTGAGACTTTTTTTTTTTTTAGATATATTTCATCTCTAAAACTTTCGAAAGGAAAAAAAATATATATACACACACACACATACATATATGTATGTAGCAGTGGAGATTTGCCGGTTGAGTACACACTTTAATGAACTGATTTAATGAATCGTGAACTGTGAATGTCTATCACTGTGCGAGCTGGGTTTTAAGTGAATGATTATGAATACCTATAAACCAATTCTTGATTTTTTTGAAATTCCGAGTTTCAAGGGTTAAAAGTGATATTTTAATTTTTTTTTTTTTTGAAACCCCGTTTCTTTTCAATCTGTCGGTCGCAAATGAAGAAATCAACCTGATAATTGGTGAGAATAATTTTCATGTCAGTATACCAATTTCCAGAGTTTTGAAATTCAACCTTGAAAGGGGATGAAGAAAGGTAATAAAAAAATGTTCAACGATTGTAAATTTTCCCAATCCCGACTATAGTAAACGAGATATTCAAAGATTTAGGCTTGCAAATAGTTTTCAGATATATATTTGAAAATCATTTTTGTTGGTTTTTTTTTAATTCCAATTTTTTTAAGGGGTTCAGAGATATACGGCACTGTGACTCAACCAACACAGCCACTGCCACCGTTACTGTATGTGTGACTGGCTGCACCTTCCTCCGGTTTCTTGACTAAAAAACATAAAATAAAAAGATTGACTTGTATTTCAAATGAATTAGTTACATAGTATAAATTTTACTTACCTTTTTCTTTGGCATAGTGTTTAACAGAAATCCTGGTATAAATATATTTCTAACAAGTATAAAAATATATTAACAAGTTCGTCGGTATATTAATTAATCTTCCGTGATGTTATTTTTTTGTTTTTAACTCGCCAAGTATAACTTTCATTATCGAAAGTTATACATTGTCTTGTATTACAAGACGTTTGAAAAATTCTAGAAATACGACCACGCCCTAACGCGTGGTATGCATGGGAGACGAAAATGCACAGAATTTATACCGTCCGTGCTAACACTCACTGGCGCGTGGTCGAGCGTATTCGTAAATTTCTTACTTGTTTATGCTGGTAATTTATGCATTTTTCAGTCTTTAAATTAAATAAACGTGATTTCTTCTTTTTATGAAAAAATAAAAGACTAATACTTAAAAACCCTGAATTAAATTTACAAGCAATAAATTCCCAATTTATTCCGAATATCAATAACCGATTTTGAAAATTTTATTTCAAAATCGGTTTTTTACTGCAGGTTGAATGTACGCAGAGACCTCAAGCTGCAAGTGATAAGCACTGAATTGTGTTAAGAAGAAAGTGTTTACGACAACACTTGAATCTCAACACTTTGAACACTTGATCTCAAAGACTTGAAATATTTTCAAAATTCACTTTGTAGAAAAACTCGAAGTTTGTCGTCAGAATGAGTGCAATGGCTCCACCTTTTCTGCGTGGTCTCTGAGCTCTCCTTCTACTCTGAATCATGTTGCGATGAAGAAAACCAATTTCTGTAGTCCTACAGTAAGCTGGCTTCCTATATCGTCAAGATCTTAAAATTGTATTTATTTCGTCGCAAACCTGAAAGATTCCGGTTTGATTATATTAGCACCAAACCTAGCAAATACTCTTTCTACTAACGTACCGACCTGTCTTCTAGTAAGCCTTGGAGGAATGTTTCTGTATCTGGGTTTAAGCGCCGGATCACACATGGTCAGCAGAGTTGCCAAATGATCACTGGCTGTCTCATCGTCAGAATGTTCCATCGACAACTATCAATCTCCCATCTATCATCCAGAATGAAAAGATCTAATACTATAGTGTCCCCTAGCACGATATGTCGGTGTGCCATCATTAAGATAGTATAGTCCGAGTGCCTAAATAAAATCTGTAACCTCTACGATCCTCTAAAAAAAATCTGTAATCCTCTACGATTGGTGAATTCACTACCAGTAACGACGGCCTTAGAACTAAAGTCACACAAAATAATTACCTTTATATATGTACTCATGACAATTCTGCAGTTTATGAATACGATCTTTTTTATTTTTTACTTAACCTCCGGAACCACCATTAGGTATACCTTCAGAAGATGAGATGAATGATTTGTAGCGTATGTGAAAATGCCTTGCCTGACCGGAATTCGAATCCGGGACCTCCAGATGAAAGGCCGAGACGCTACCACTCGCGCCACGGTAGTAGATATGACATAAGGTCACAGTTAGAAGATATGTGTACCCCGATCAGGACCGCATCGTCAATTCTATGGCAATCAAGCCAGACTCACGTCTATAAAACCGCCGGCCAGAAAGGCATGAGTATAGTCTTTAAAAGCTACGTCTCCGTCCACCATTCTATTCTATTTTAATTCTGTTTCAAATGAACTGTTGAAATGGACACATATTGTAACAAGACCGGTATAACGGACCTGAGTAACTCTGCCAATTAAGAAAGTAGTAGAAAGTACTATGAAAGGAATTCAGAAGAGATCCTTTTTCTGAAGCTAACAGGTTCGTTTAACAATTGTAATACTGCCCATGGCTCACCCCCAGCAGATATTGTTCAATTAAAAGAGTTAACAGACCACGGTAGGAATTTATGAAAAAATGTAAGGGCACGGACGATAATTCTAACAGCTTCAACTCTAATTCTAACAGCTAAGGAATTCAGGTCTGGTTATGCAAGTCAAAAGGATACGATCATAAATACTCCAGGACCGGCGAGTTAAAATCAGTAAGAAGTTAGTATAAACGTAGTGCAAGTGTGTTCGACGCGATTGTGTAGTGGTGTGCAGTAATAACATTTAAAGTGACGTCACAAGCATCCCAATGAGGATAATAGGTAAACGCCGACAGTTATTTGGTGAGTTACTGATAGACAATTAGTGAAAGAAATGAAGTACTAAACCCATTCATAAATTATTAGGGTAGTTTTATTTGTAAACAGCAACGGTATGAGCAAAGAATGCAATCCAATGAACTGTAGACTAATCTTATCTTCATCTTAATACTATAATACTTGTTAAAGTATTATATTATACTACGTGTTAATACTAGCGATCATTATAATGTTTTATTTGTCAATGGGACTGAATTCTGCTTTTTTTTTTTTATGATTTAACTATCTGTAAATAAATCCTGTCCTTGTATGAAATTCTATTTTGTACGTAATTTATCGATTATTATTATTCTTTATCGTTCTTATTACTGTTATTATTATTGTTTGTTACTTATTATGGTCGTTTATTATTTTTTTTTTAATGTTCTTGAACTAATAAATTGTAATTACATAAACATTTTTAATTGTTAGTCTCACAGTATCCTGATCGAACCGCGAGCACGCGACAATATAACACCAGTTCTTTGTGGAGTACTTACGAGAGATAAGGATCGCTCGAAGAATATCTCACTGAATATTAAAATTAAATAAATTTCTTAAAAGTTCCATTTTTGCACACATTTTACCTACAAACAGTCTCTGATTACTGAAGATCTATTAATCTGCCCTTTTTTCCAGTGAATAAATGGTCCTACTAATCGAAATTATAAGAGAAGTTTTGTTTTAATAAAAATTCTACCAAGAATGATTTATTACGATTGATTTTATAGTCCTAATTATATATTACAATACAAATACATAATTATTATATGTATTCTATTAAAATTCGGTTAAGATATAGAATTAATATACTTCAAAAATCGGAAAAATTTGCGAAAAATCACATCCAAAAGTCAATCAAAAACAGATTTAATTCAATCAAATATGTACGAAATAAAATTACGTAGTATCTTAATGGTAAGGTGGTACAAAACTGACATCAGACTGCGGCTGAGACTACACTTGATTCACATTCATACACATCATCCTTATTCATCCTCTGAAGTAATACCTTACGGTGGTTCCGGAAGCTAAACAGATAAAGAAAGAAAGACTGCGGCTAAAAATCAACCAGTTACCATAAAAATACATTACGGTAACAACTTGTTTTAACCTCATACATGTGAAATCTGTTGTCGCATATTGTTTAGTTCTGATAAAACAGAGATAAATGAAATGTAAAATTTTTTCATTGTTCCTTCCGTCAACTATCAGTTGCACAAGATGAATAGTTTTTTTAAAACGAAAAACAAGCTAACCGTATTATTATCAGCAGTAAAGTTATGGATGCGCTTTTATTTAGTGAATGACCAATAAACAAACAAACGATCAAGCAGACGATATCTAAAAGTAAAATTTCTAACTACAGTTTTCGAGAACCCAAAGGAATTATTTTGAAAGATTTCATTGAATCTGCAATCACAATAATTTCATATTGAAGTAAAAAACAATGATGAAGCTTCAGAGGCGGTCCAAAATGAAAGCCAGAGAATTCTTATTGTTACATCTTCGATGTAACAACGAGCACCCTAATCCAAAGGTGACAAAAAACCCTTTATCTGAGCAATCCACCGACCGGGAAACGTTGATCTGCAGTCCGAACTTAACTCCCACTGATTTATATCTCGTCATCCTGACCACAGTTCTGGCCGGCTGCCCAGAATTTTCCTTCAACAAAACCTAAAAAAGTTGCTTTTTCAATATGATATCAATCTGAATGCGGGTTGTGACTGTAAGGATAAGGAATGAAGTTTGTAAATATTAATGAATGACAAATCTCAGGCTTTTCTTATTACTGAGATCATGTCAACAATGAGTAGATATCCTATTCAACGAATAAAAGAAATAAGGAACTAACCTTGTATGTGCCTGGAAGGAAAAGATAAACCACGGCTAAACCTTTATCACAAAATTTAGATATGCAGTTCAAATTTTAATTTAAATGTTATTTTTACTGTATTGAGAGTAAGACTTTTCTAAACAATAGTTATATTTTGACTTTTAACAAAGTGATATATTGAAGATAACGAACTTAAAAAGAGTAATAAAAAATTAAAAGAATAAATATGAAAAAAGGGACTAAAAACGGAATATAAATGTGGTTGAATGAAGACGTGGTTGAATTGCATGTAAAGCAATAATTTGATGCGATCAATTGATAACTGTTAGTACCACATTAAATGTTTTAAAAATAGATATAAACAGTGAATGAAAACGTATAAAAAACAATAAAAACAGATAAAATAAATTTATTATTAAGATAATTAAATTCACTAATAAAGACGATTATATTAGTTATCTGACCGATATACTGTGATTTCATTTATTCAAATCAAAACAGATGTCAGTAGTTTTGCTCGCTTCATTAGACAAGCACATACAGCTGTCATCCGACTCACTTCAGCATTAATAAACGACTGCATCAATTCATGACCATCCAAATATCCTTTACTCAAGAGTTATTCGTTGTCAAACAAAACATTTTAAATGAACAACTATACATTATAAAAATGTCAATTACTTTTAATAATTTAAATTGATAAGTAATATTAAAATAAAAAGAACTTACTGTCGCTGAATTTTAAAAATATGAAAATATAATTTAACCCCTCATTTGTATGATAGAATCTGAAAATTATTTTCACCTTAGGACCACTTATCTAAATAAACATAGTAAAAACAATTTCTACATTGATTCTTTAAACTAGTATAATTTAATAATTCGTATAAGCAATAAAAGAAAAATAATAAATAGAAATAATATAATTCCTTTATTCAAAGGAGTATTGTACATTACAAAACAGAAAAAAAAGTTATTTTAAATAAAACAATTTTGAAATATTTTAACAAAATATCAATTTAAAAAAAATTAAATCAAACTTAAATCTGACAATAAAAAATTTAGAACACACTATCTTGAAAAAGTAAAATTAACTGATTACATTATATAAGCAAAAATGTACCAAACAAGAGACATTCTCTTAACGGACCACCCGAATGAGTTAATACACAATTATCATCTAACACTTTAGAAATGTACTGTAAAAGTTACTACACTTAAAAAATTTATAAAAACCCAATTTTTAAACGTGAAAATATGAAAAATATATAATAAAAATATAAAATCAGTGATGTTTTACCTAAATTAAATATTTATATACTTTAAATCAATCGCCCTACTTGGTTTAAATTACATACACCACGTTGTAACAAATATTTTACACATCGACATTTTATCTTACATTCTTAGAGTGAGCAGAATGATTCAAAATGGATTTAACATTGAAACCGTACACAAATTTATTCAGAATCGATTATGATGTCATTTTATAGTAAAGCATATCAACATCTGACTCCCATACTGCCGTAGACTAAAACTCTTGAGTAGAATAAAACTCTTTCATTATCAACGTTGCAACGTACGTACAGTTCAGCTAGCAAAACAGCTAACCAAACTTTCTATGCGTTTTTGGTTTAATGAAACGAAATTTTCGCGACAGTTCAACGGAATTTTTTCATCCAGAATGAAAGAGATCCTCTTAACACAAATACAATTAATGGCTGACATCAGGATTTCATTGAACCAGTATTGTTCTGGTCGACATAAAACATCAATATGGTCGACCGCGTGTTTCTGATGTGGAACAGGTCCGGGTGAGAACTTTGTGCATAGTCCTCATAAGCACACAGGTGTTTTTCATGAAACATCCATTTCACAAACCACTTTTTGACATGTGTTACCATGAACATTTGACCCATTAAACTGATCATATATACATATATAACCTATTGTGCAAGAAATAATAGACCTAAATAACAAACTACTGTATAAAACGGATAAATGGAAACCCCGTGTACCATATTCTTAAGTATGAAAAATTATAGAATTAGTTTATTATCTAGCTTCCAGCTATTCCATTTGATTCATTTTTTTCGGTTGGTTTATTATACAGAAAACTTTAAAATGGCCTAGAAAAGGCCGAGGAAAGAATTTTCTGGAGCAGCACCCTCACTAACTTTAGTTACGAGCCGCCACTGCTCCCCAATAGTATTATTTATTGATTAGGTAAAAGATAAATAAGAATAAATATTAATATGAAGGAAGCAACTATAGTTCACCTGGATATTCACGCTACACAATTTATGGATGGGAAAAGGGTTTTTTTCATAGAGAAGACTGAAACTGTTGAAAATTAACTCTTCACTTGTTGTCTGTAGCAAAAACTTTTGTTGCAGTATGAATCCAAGTCGGTTTAATAACCGTTGACAAAAAAGTACTGCACCCAATATGTGTAAAGATAGCTCAAACCACTCAGGAACTGATATTCAATACCTAAGAGAATTTGGAGGACCTCTTTGCAAGAATGTGTTTCTGTCGATTATTTTTTACTAGTAGTAGTATCCCTTTAACATTTATTCAAAGTATCACTAATATTCAAAAGAAAACATGCTTTGTACGTATAAGCCCTTCCATAAGATAGATTCCATACGGTAAGAATTAGTAATTCTTTTTTTTTTCTAATTTACATAAATTTTCTCACAATTAAATTATGTACTACATTTCGCGTTAATTAGTCATTTTAATCAAGTTTAACCACAAGAAATCATCAATTTTACCCCTAAATTTGGGTTCCTAGAATTTCATGGTTTTATTTCACTCTTTGCCCAGGAATCAGAGCGAAATTTTCGCCAGCCGTAACTCGCTAACAGCGCGTTTCCAGGCCCGTGTTTATAGGAACGTTTTCATTATTTTCACTGTTAAGAGTGAGCTCAGAAAGCGCTGGTAACATTACCGAATCATTCTGTATATAACCTTGGTCATTCTATCGAATGAAAAGGTTATCACCTTTTCTAAGTTTTGTGGACCTGGTTCTTAGCATTTTTATTCGGCCAATTGGCCAGTATTACTTCTCCAGTTTATCAGCTCTTTTGACTTGACGACTTTAAGTACAATATTAAATAACAGATTTTTGTTTCATAAATAAAAAAACGATTAACCGAATGTTTGTACCTACTGAATGTTAGTGTTCATTTTTCAAAAGGTATACTATAACAATTTTCCGTTAAAAAAACCAATGGGATTCATTGGAACACTGAAAGTAATTTTTTAAAAGTTGGCAGCTTTGACCAAAATGTTATATTTTTTATTTGGGGAATTTAAGATTATTAGAAATAAAAAACAATAAATTGAGCGAGATAGTTTTACCAATACGAGGTCTGTTCAGAAAATAACCGAACATTTTTAACTACACGCCAAAAGAGGTATTTAATGATGTGCGGCTGGCAGGATTGTGTTCCACAAAACCTCCTCTGTAACCATATGTTCTTGGATTGTTGATATCTCATTTAGTTTACATGTTTCTATTATTTGAGTACAATGTGTTTAAGTGTTAGTAGCGAGTTTTGTAATGTACGATTTTTAGGAGCAACGATACAACATAAAATTTTGCGTGAAACTGGGAAAATCTTTTACAGAAATATTTCAACTTTTAAAACAAGCTTACGGAGATGATGCTCTGAATCGTAAGCAATGTTACGAATGGTTTTCAAAATTAAAAGTAGTTGTCAGTTAATAGAAGATGACCCTCGAATTGGAAGGCCTTAGATTTCAACTGATTACACCCCGCGTTCAGGAAATCAACAATATCGTGCGTGCAAATCGCCGCTTGACTGTCAATGAACTTGCAGAAGAGGTCAGTACATCAATTGGATCATGACATGACATTTTGGCTGAAAAACTGAACATACATCGAATTGGAGCAAAGTCTGTTCTTCGTTTGTTGACCGTACGGCAGAAAGAACATTGAGTGAAATTTGTCGGCAACTTCTTGAACAAGCCTATGACGATAAAATATTCATGCAAAGGATCATAACGAGAGACTAAAGCTGAGTTTGCGGCTACGATATCGAAACTACAGTTCAATCATCACAACAGATTGCAAAAGGAACTTCACACTCCAAGAAAACACGTCAGTCTCAATCCAATGTCAAGGTATGCTCTCTGGTTTTTTTCCATTTTAATGGAATTGTGCATTTTGAATTCTTGCCTAAGGTGAAACAGTGAACTGTGCGTGCTATCAAGGCGTTTTACAATTACTTGAAATAATCCATAAAAAAAACCCGAGTTGGGGCGAAACAACACATTGTTTCAACACATGCGCTCGCACACTCAGCTTTGCCAATTCATCAGTTTTGTGCCAAGAATCATATGACTGCCTTTCCTCAGCCTCCCTACTCGTCAGACTTGGATCCTTGCGATTTTTTGTCATTTCCGAAATTAAAATTAGTGATAAAAGGACGCCGTTATGAGACTATTAAAACAATAAAGAATCAGAACAAATAATCAAAGAGATTAAACAATAAAGTTGAGTTATTTTCTGAACAAAACTCGTAGCAATAAATATATTGTTGAGAAAATATTCTCTGATGACAGCGGGGAAGTTAAAAACAAACTATAAGAGAATATTTTATAAAAAGTAGGTAAAGGAAAATACAAGAGTAATTTTAAGTGTCAAATGACAGACAACAGTGTTAATTGAAGTACATTTAAAAGTACAGGTAAATCTTTAAATCATTTATATATATATATATATATATATATATATACGTATACATAGATGAATATATATACATACATATACACGCGAGTGCACACACAATTTCCAATCTCTTAGATACACTTGTTTGTTTTGTCTGCTCTGATGAAAGGTATGATTACGAAGTACAATATTTTCTATACTATTCAGTAATAACAACAAACACAATAGGAATTAAACAATAGACTTTTTTTTAATTGATGAAACCTTTACTTAAAAAAAAAAAAAAAAATGAAAAAAAGAGTAATGGAAGCAAAAACTTTTTAAGAAATAATCTACTGCAATGAGCTGCTCCTTCTATAACCTTGAGTTCCTTCCGATAATATTAAGAAAAGAAAACAAAAACAAAAAAGATCAGACAGCTTTATTTTAAAGACTCGATATAATCATATACTTCTGTGATACATTAATACTACTTATAAAAAATTATCAAAATGAAAATTTTAGAAAAATGAATATTATATTTTAAATAATCTGTAGATGAAGTCTGATTTAATGTAATATATTTTAGACTGGTTCCACTACGTATTCGTTATCAATTGTGATTTAAATGCAGATAAAGCATATTACCTTCAAATATAAATAATAATGTCTTGGTTGATGTTTCTTATACGTACCAGTTGCTTCTAAGCACTGAAAAGTCGGAAAAAATGCTTTGAATAGTTATATTAGTAATATTTTACTACAGCGGTCTTTCAAGTACTAATTAATTAATACCGTAACTATGCTGAAATGCGTTGCTATTTATATTACTAACCTTTGTAATACGTAAAGAAATATTATAAATGGTATATCACACGTTTTTATATTTCGACGTAGATTTTATTTCCGATAATCTCTAAAACAATTTGTTTTTTTGTTTCACTGTATCTAATTTTTTTCTAATTTTTTTGTATTTAATTATAAAGAAAAAAGAACGGGCATAATTTTATAGAAAAATTTCTCATCTTTTAGGAAATAATAATAATTATAGCAATAAGTAATGCTAATTAATCAATAATAAATGTTTTTTACGAATTAAAACTGTAACTCATTTCCACCGGTGACAGCGTAAAGAAGATCGGGCAAAAAATAATAAATGCGGCACAACATCAAAGAAAAGGGATCGGAGAAAGCGCTGTTAAAAATTTAACATTGGAATGATAATAATTTTAGTAAAAAGGTAAATATTTTTTTTTTAATCGTTAACTTTTAACGTTACAAGTAAATCTATAAAACTGGCTTCTGTGAGCCTAGGTAACTCACTTATCTAGGTAACGCCAAAAATTGTTCCATCGAATGAGCGGGCATTTATAAATTAATCTGTAAATATAATAATTGCAATTTAGGACACATAGGATAAAACGAAATAAAGATTGAAACCAGAATACAGGAGTATTTGGCTCGTTGTAAAAATAAAGACAAGAAAAATCGATTGTAATCTAATATTGCCTCGAAATCAGAAAATTAGTTTATAAAAATATACATAATAAACAGTAAACGGATAGTTGGAAAATTTACTTTTGTCGATGGGGAAACAGAAACTTCATAGTTGAACAAGGATAAAGAGAGAAATAACCAGTTTGAAGGCGAAATTTATTGTCCTTTTGTGAAAAATTTCAATAATAAGAACATTAAATTGTTATCTCAAACCTTAAAATTCTGTTCAAGGATGAAGATAACCGATTCGTTTAAGGTTTATGCTACCTCTTGAGATAAGTTTATCTACTCAAGACGTGCACTAAGACATGATGAGCGATTTGAAACGGAGGTAAAATACTGTAGAAAGTTTTGCACAAAATTTATTACTTCGACTGGAACTGCCTAGAACAATACTTCTTTGTATTTTTTTTTACCTAATATCCCGGGGAAAAAGTATTTGTTTTCAGTGTTTTTCGTAAGTACTTCGGAGTTGTCATTGAATTTTGTTAAAAATATATTTTTTTTTAATTTACTATTTTTTATAACCGTATCGTCTACCTTTTCCATAGGATCTTATGGATTAAGATTACTGTTAACAGTAAATTATTTTACCAATTACTGAATTTTAAGAAAATGTAAAATTTACCTACATAAGTCTACCTTTGACGGAAAGTGAACCAAATGTATCTTAATTCACAACATTTATAGCGTAGAATATTCATTATTAACAAAAAAAAATACAATATATAATTCACAACATAAAATTAGCACACATTTTACAGCTTAATTTAAAAATAGTCAGCCGGAAAGTCGGAGTTTGAAGAAAAGAAATATAATACTACCCAAGAAACAAGATCACTGTTTAGTAATCATAGACAACAATAAACAAAGGTAAATTATTATTAAATACTAATAACATTATTACTGCTAAAACAATAATGCTACAATTATCTTCGTAAGGAAAAAACAATCCCCTTTAATACAAAACAGATAAAATTTATTATAAATAACATAATGCGATTCAAAAAACTGAAACACACTAAAATAAAATAAATTTCAAAACGTAGCATAATGTGTGTGGTAATGGTCAATTAACTTAACAAGTATTAATTCGTATTTCATATAATTCATTACTACAATAAAATCGGGTTCCGATTACATAACATTCTCCAATAACTTGTTAAATGGTTTTTCCGCAAATGTACATGTTATTATATGCGTTAAACACATATTGTTGTTAATTTTTCTATAAAAATAGGATAAACTGTCGTTAAACATCAAGAGATTTAATTAAAATTTTACTATTTGGCATTTAAGTACGCGATCAAGGATTTCATCAATTTTTTTTTTATTAAGTCAATGTAACATTTAGGTATGAGTATTTAAATCCTGTAGTCCGGCTACCGAATAAGCTAGTATAAGCTTTTATATTTTCTAACCAGGAATAATAAAAAAAAACCACTGAAACAAAAAAGGAATTTTAACAAGGGGTAGATTAAAATATTTTATTAAAAACTCGTTTAATTAAATAAGATACGCGTCGGTTAGACGTTCAGTCAAATTTGGCTAATCATGGATTTTATACTCGTTCATTTCGTACGTGCAATATCCGAGCTCAATAAATTAAACAAAACAATTCCGTAAAATATGCAGTTAACATTTGAGTTTTTTATTTTATTCGTAAAATTTCAGATCGTTTCAATAACAATTTTAACGGACCTTCTAAAAAAAAAACAATGATCTTCATCTATGGTAAAAAAAAAAACGTGCATTTTTAGCAGTAATAAACAATTTTATAAAATAAACTCAAAATTTTTTTTATATTAAAAAAAGAAACGGAATTTTATTTTAAATATTTCTATACAGATTTCGAATTTTATTCCTGAGAAGGAAGGGATCAAGTATACTCCATGACTGCTTAAACTGCAGCCTACCATTAAAATCAACAATCTAGAACAGTAATTTCTTTTGTTTGAAAAAATATTATGCTTAAGAAACACTTCAACAAATTAAGGCCGTCCTCATCTAATCAGAATATATATTTTGTATTAATAAAAATTATATTTTCCACGGGCGTTAGTATAAGGTAAGCGTATTTCTAACGTTTTTCTAAATTCAGGTTTAATTATTTTTCTTCTTATGAAGAACAATGCAATAACTTATATTTATTTGCACATATTTTGTTTGAAATTAAAGCGTAAATTAATTTTCACTTTACCGGCAATAGCTCTTATTGTTGCTGCAGCAAAGTAGCTATAAAGGGAAAATATATAGCGTTGGGCCAAAATTTTGAGTATTAGGATTTTTGAAAACGTTAGTTTC
Source organism: Zanna intricata (assembly GCA_010016005.3). Taxonomy (NCBI): domain Eukaryota; kingdom Metazoa; phylum Arthropoda; class Insecta; order Hemiptera; family Fulgoridae; genus Zanna; species Zanna intricata. The sequence continues at coordinate 27,964 of JAAAKQ030101086.1, forward strand.
CTAACCCCCTTACTCGCAAAAAAGAGAACAAAACAAGTGTAGAAATCTCCGGGAGTTGTATGTACGTACAACTCCCGCTACGAGAACCTGGTATTTTTTATCTTTGGACTTAAATCGGTGTAAGGGAGGCTTTCACCATTTTTAATTTTTGACTTTTTATAGCGGACGTTGAAAACTGAGCTTTTAGAACGATGAAAGTATTTATTGATTTATTTAGAACAACAAATTTTTAAGTCGATCGGATTCAAAAATAGGAGAGATATTCAAAATTATTTATAAACAATTTCTATTGTATATTACACGTTTTATCTTAAAAAAGATCATATAGGGTTTACAGTATTTGGAAAAAGTGGATTCATTTTTTAGCTGTTTGAATCGATAGACAATCTGAAATGTAAAAGCAAAAATACATTTAGTTCCAAACGGTGAATAAGATTTAATGAAAGACTTCAACCGAATCCGTAACAATATACTTCAAAAAAATTTCGAAGTACTTATACAATAAATTAATGTATCGTATTATGAATACGAATAACCTATCGCTCTTTCGGTTAAAAGGTAGTATAGTTACTGTGAATAACATGTCGAGCGATTCAAATAGTTTATACAAAACAATGCTGTTACTCGAGTGACAGAAATAGATCGATCGATTTAGTTAAGTTTCCCATCAGACTTTACAGTTTTACATTCCAATAACTAAAGCGTTCCACGAGCAAAATAGTTTAACATTTAAAAATAATGCGATTAAAGGACTAAAATTATTATGTCATCCGTTTCAATGAAAATTTTTCTCGTATAATATAACTACAAAAATAAAATCTTTCTATTTTTCTTATTATTCTGGCATCCTAAATTTTAACTGAAAAAAATTAGCGATTAAAATTGACGCGGACAATTTCTTATCATGTTAATCATAAAAAAATTTAAATTTCTGATCGGATCATAAATACGGTAGAACTAAGTAAATTTATTGAAGGTGAGAATTTAAACTACTTCAGCTCCATCCAAATACAAAATTAATTAACATAATACACACGGTTCAGTATAATCACCGTTATCTAAATTAAACTGATAATTACAAAGTTTGCATAAATATACACAAGAGCTAACCGTTTTAGTAAATTACTTTAAAAATGATGAAAAACTAATTATAAAATTAAAAAGTTTTAAATGAGAAAACATACTTCTTCCGATGCAGCTGGTCATCAAGCAAAACTTCAACCTGTATCCTTTATACAAGGCTTATTACGTTATACAAGTACAAAAAAAAATATGCGAAAGTAGGGCGGTTAATTACGGTTACCAATATACCCTTCCCGTATACATACAAAAGCTCTTGACGTTTAAACATTTCTCAATATATGGTGGTTTATTTATATGTTGTAATGAAATTAAAAAAGGGTGAAAAAATTGTAATGGGAACGACACTTTTTATTAATAATTTTCTGAAAAGAATTAATCTAGTTTTAACGAATTTATATTCAGGAACACTACGGCTGATAAAAGTGAATTGTTATGAATTTTAAAATTCAGACGATTTTTACGAGATTTCGGGCACACTGTTACGGTCGTCAGCTCAAATGGAAATTTTTAGAGTATGAAAGATACGATGCCTAACCGGGATACGAACCCGGGACCTCCGGATGAAAGGCTGAAACGTTATCACTCCACCACAAAAATATACGTACATGCGTACCGGTGCATAGAAAAAGAGCGGGAGAAAGAAAGAGAAGTGGAATCAATGTCTTTATTTCTTTACTGTACACTGATGTAAACATATATGCGCAAATACGTAAGTAAACAGAAAGAGAGAGAAAGAGAAGTGTATTGTGAATCACTGACGGATCATCGATGTTCTTTCTCTCACCTCTGATTCTATATATATATTTTACCCCATATATGTATAAATTCTCGCTCTGTGTTTACTTCATTGTCTTACACAAGTACGAGGGATTAAAAATCGTAGCATAACAACTGAGTGAACAATTTTAACTGTTTGTGCGTGCGTGCGCGCGCGCGCGTGAAGCGAGAGAGAAAGAGGGTGTGATAAAAATAACCGGCGCGTACAATACGGTAAAAGAAGATGATGGTGCTCTTGTGTTCGTGTAATGTAGATTGGAGGAGCTATGCGGCGACAGCAGCGAGTCGAGTAGATCGCACGGTACGGGCCGTGCAGTGGAAGTGAAACATAGATAGCGAAACAGAGCATTCGACCGTCGTCGAACGTTGATAACTAAATGACGTCACAACTATAAGTGACGTAAACAACAGCTGATTCGGCGACCGGCGCGTGCGCTATTAATCACTAGCGCACGCGGTCACGGCAAACCCCGAAAAACCATTCAATATATATGCTTAGCGTCTCGTGACGATTTTTTAAGAGTCGGCTATTTTTTCTTCATACAAAAGTCTATCTCAAAAGTTTTTGGCACAACACGCCAAAAAAAAGTTTTCACTACAAAGATTATCAATTTTAATACCGAACTGTATGAACCATCCCATAAATGTAGGAAAAAATTAATATCAATAATATTTGTAAGTACACATATCCTTTATTTTATGTACAACGGTTTTTTACTCACACTCTTAACACTCCGAACGGGTGGGTAAAAACTACCCCCATCCGATATCCAATAAGTTAAAAAAACTACTCATACTTACCTTAACGCCGTTTAATTTCGAAACAAATATATATATATATATATATATATATATATATATATTAATCAATACGTTGAATAGAAAGAATTTAATTTTTACAGTTGACCAATTATATTATCTTTTTTAAGCTAAAAGTTTTTATTATAAAGCACTTTTTTAATAAAAACTTTCAGAAACAAAAAAGGAATCGATAAGATTAACTCAAAAAACGATAAGAGGAAAGTGTGGAAAAAAGAGATTGATGGTTGTGGAGATGATGACGCGGAAGGATACTAATGAAGAGATCAGAAATTTAGCGAGGATTAACACCCAGATTTAGTGAATAGCATAGTTAAAAAGCATTATAAAGTATTTGGAATTATTTAACTAGTTCTTCCACGTGGAAAACAATAAACGGAAAAAATTAATTAAAAAGAAACGCAAAGACAAATAAATCACACAAATAACGTAAAGCAAATCGCACGATCTACGTAACCAATTCTTGTTTCTTTCGTCGCAACTTTTTTATACATAGAAATCGTTTAAACAAAACAAAAATTTTTAATATTTTGCTTTTAACTGTCAGTACCGCTTATCCTTCGAACTGTAATGCATGTAAAATCCCTGAACTACAAGGTGCAATAATAACGGCTGCTTCTCTGAAAGTATCATGTTTATAATACAGCCAGTCCGTCCGGTAAGCAGAATAAAAATGCTACTAGTGCATTCGCTGTGTAACAGCAAGTTTTGCTCAACGCTAATCGGAAAAATACACGAAGCTTCACTTTCTTTAATAACCTACAGTCATGAGGAGTGACAATTATTTCAGGAGCGACTTATATCAACTATCAGTTAGCCTATACGTTTACCGTTAGGACACACGTAAATAATTACAATTTTTTAAAGCTGCTCGATTAGAATACGAGTTAAAATTATCCTTAACGGAGAATTTACTCAAAAATCAATCTTTATTTGATTTTCTGAGGCAAAAGAAAACCATATTTTTGGGAAAACAATTTTCCAAAAGTAAAATTATTTCATTTCTTTTTTGCTGAATGAATTGTGATCATGTTACTGAAAGTTATTTTTATTTTTTTTAATAACTCACAAGTAACGATGTTATGTTGTAATTTAAATTTACGTCACTAGTCGTGGTTATACTTTTATTCCGAAACATTTTAAAAATAAATTTACATTTTCTTCTTGTGAGGTAAGCAAGCGTAAACAAATATAAATCATTTAAATATATATACATATCTCATTCCGTTAATCTGCTACGTCGGAAAAAAGTTTATAACAAGTATTCTATTTCAAACAGTTTTCATCTCACAAGCAGTATTAAGAGATCACTCTGAACAAGTACACTAACTCCCATCATATTTCTCATACAGCGTGTTACAGTATGTATATACATGGGCGTTCAATATGTAAACTATATTAATATACATTAATTAAGCGGTTTTACGGTTTAGTACCAAGGTGGATATCGTTCCGGCAACATTATTAACGTGAATTGTTTGGAACGAGCCGCAATGAATGATGCTGAAGGTTAAGCCTCAAAGATTTAAGTAGAAGGAATTAGAAGGGGAAAATTATTACTCCAACTTTAATAGACAAAGCAATACTAATTGGAAAATGTCGTAAAAACAAACACAAAAACGTCCTATGAAAAAAGAAAATACACCAGTATATTTTAAGTCTATAATTATTACAGTAGAATGTTGATAATGATCAGTATTTGAAATGCTATTAAATAAATTAATTTTATATATATATATATATATTTATGTTATACTTTCTGTTCACAATTCTTTTCGTTTCTTTAAATCTAAATTTCATTAAAAATAACGTGAAATTTATTTTTAATTATACTTTACCATTGACAGAATTAAAACACTTATTAAAATGTAATTTATTTTTGTCTTCAGTCATTTGATTAGTTTGATGCTAGTCAAATCCAAGATTCCCTATCTAGTGCCAGTCGTTCTATTTCGGTATACTTCCTACACTCTACATCCCTAAGGTCCCCGGTTCGGATCTCCGGGTGGGGACTACTAAGGAAGGGGTCACCAGAAAATTAAAAAATAGCATCCTACGAGTCGGAGCGTGAAATGTTAGAAGTCTAAAACAGGTTGGTAGGTTAGAAAATGTAAAAAGGGAAATGCATAGGTTAAATGTAGATGTTATAGGAATTAGCGAAGTTCGATGGGAAGAGGAAAACGATTTTTGGTCAGGTGACTTTAAGATAATTAAT
>JAAAKQ030101098.1:0-14383 GCA_010016005.3 Zanna intricata
TTTTACTAAAGAATGAATTTTTATTTGGCAATTGACATTGATAAAGTTTAGTTTTGTAATTAAAATAATTATTTATACTGTTTAGAATTAATTGTATTTATAAGTAATGAAGATATTTTTAATAGAAGCAAATAGAATTTCTAGTGTTTTCTAGACATCAGCTAACAGTATATAAGTGGGTCGAGGGAACCATGGATTGGTTCATTTGTGTGACGTGTTCCGATACCGTTGTAGTCTGTGCAAAGTTTAAATTTGTTTCATATAGATTTTGTTAAGCATTGTAAATGTTTCTTGTCATGGCGACCATGACATTATTGTTAAAAATTGTGGGGAAGTCGATATCGTGTTATATACGAATCATTCGCTCACATCAAATGGGAAGAAATAATAGGTTTACAATTGACAGGAGTTTAAGGTAAAGGATGTTGTCAGAGCCAGTAGTCACAGGATTCTTCAAAGATTCATTAATATCTAAAGTTGATCTACTAAAAAAAGATTACCATGGTTAAATGAAAAGAAAAAATTTGAAATGAGAGCTGGGAAAACCTAAAGCTACTATCTAGTAATCTGTATCTGGATTTTCTATAATTCTTGTTATTGCTTTTTACTCTTCAGTCAAGTCAACAAACTGCCACAAAATAATCCCAAAAACTGAACAAAAGAAAATGACTGAAAAATAAAAACAGTACATCTTTTTACATGGTACAGGAAGGCCATATCTTATTTTTATTTTCCTTGATGATTCTTTCATTAAAAAAGAAAAGAAAACATTTACTATATCAATGAAATGATAGTAGATTAGCCATACTATAATTCTAATTATTGCCATAGTATCATAGCAATTTGAGTGCTAGAGATAGCCTGGTCAAAAATAAAGGCTATTGGGAAAGATAAAAAATCATTACGAAACTGGTCTGAAAATACTGCAAGAAAGAACTCTCAAATGTAATAGCAGTAGTTACACAACTAAAGATTGACAATGTTATTTAATCATGTAAAAAGATTGTCAACGGAATCCAGGAAAAACAAGTGGAAGGTCAGGGCATTTTAGAAAATGAAATAGTTGATGTGATTCATTGAACAATATTAACAATTCATTGTCACCAACACTGAAAGTGATGTGTCATCATTATCATTACATGACAATCATTTATATCCTGAACCATTAAGAGCTTATAATAATTTAAAAATAATATAATAATAAAAAATATAAATAATTATAAAAATTAATTATATATAATAATAATAAAATAAAATAATTTAAAAATTCATTTTTATATATTTTTTTTTTTATGTTTTTATGAATCCTGAAAATTTAGTTTAGTTTCGAGTTTCGCTTTTCTTAGTTATTTGAATGAATTATAAACAAGAAAAAATTATTTTATAAATTTATTCTTTCCATGAAACCATAGGTTTTTACATTAATAAATGAAATATAAGTAGAAAAAGGAATTTATATTTTAATTTGCCACATACTGTATACAATAAAATATTAACTTAAATAAGCTAACCAAATATTAATACTTTAGTTTGTGTGATACATTGCAACGAACATATGCATGGTTAGCAAGCTGTTTGGTTGGTTAACAAAAGATTTGTGTGATACAATGGGTGCTTCCCATTCTTTGTATCAGGGAGTGAATAAGAAATGACTCATTTTCAAAACCCTTTTAGAGAAGTTGGAAACACTATGCTTTCAAATTTCACTTATAAATATTTATACAAAATAACTTAATATACACATCTTAAAAACTAAAACAAGTGAGATTACTGTTAACATAAGTAACTAGAAATAACTTATTTTCTTATCTCAAGTTACAGTTTATTTTCTATACACACTTCAAAGATTAGCATTTTAAGTCCTTATTTATTCAAGATTTAAGAGTTTAAATGAAAGTAAATTGCACAAGAAAAACCCCTAAATCATCTGACAGTAGAGTAATGTTCCTCTACATAGAGGAACATTCTGTAACACTAAAACATTTTAAAATTTATTTTAATTATCTAATCAGGTCATATGTTTTAGGTACACAAGAGATAAGACACACTCCCTATGCAACTGAATAATGTTAGCAATTCTATGATAAAACATTTATCACTTCTGTTTTGAATTACACTATCCTTGTACAAGAGGGGTAATAATATCTTAGTTATATTCTTTATATAACACCACTTTTATAAAACATCACATTTCATAATGTGCACATCTACTATAACATGTACACTCTCTTTACATAACTGTCTTATCAACAGTTTTTTTCTCTTAAATGCACTCTTCATTCAGGGAAAGCAAAACACTGTCATTATCTTCAAGTTTTCACTATAACTTTTGTTTATCCTACTATAACCTTCTTATTACCTGATGACTGTTAACTTCATCTCATGTAGAGTTAACAATTATAAGTCCTTCATCAATTTGCCACTAATATTATCTTCATCTTCATTTCCGCTTTCATTCAAATACTCATAACATCTAATTTTTATTACACTCATCTTTATCTTTCTCAACATCTTCAGACTTACTTTGATGCACAATATTTTCATTACTCCCTTCAGTATTTTTAATCTCTTCTTCACAATGAATGCATTCAGCCACATCATCCATCTGCTCTTTAATGTAGACATCTGAATCTTTGCTATGAGACTGCAAATCTTCATTTTTACCACTTTTTTCTGGAACACCTTCCATACTATCACTACTTTGATGATCAGCATCTTCATTGAGCTGTCTTATATCACAGCTGTCACTTTGATGTTTAACATCTTCCATACATTCTTTAATATTATCTGAATCTTCAAAATGACATCTCATATCTTTATTTTTATCGACCTGCTGTATAACACATTTCTTATGCTTATTTTGCTTTTCAACATTTTCAGTTTTACCTTCAAAATGCTGACTTATGTTAATGTTATCATTTTGATGTTTAACATCTGTATGTTCTTTAATATAATTTGAATCTTTACTAGAATCATTATTTTCATTTTCATCATTCAGCTGTGCATTAAATTCAGTATTCTTATTCTGTTGTTCAACATCTTTGTACTGTCTTATGACACTCTCATCTTGATGTTTAACATCTCCAATATGCTCTTTTACATTATCATTTGAATTTTGATTATGGTACTGTATACCATCATTTTTATCGGCCTGCTGTGTAAGATCTTCCTTACATTGGTTATTTTGTAATTCAACACCTTCCCTCTGCTGTCTTATGTCACTGCTCCCATTTTGATTCTCAACTTCTTCCATATGCTCATTAACATTATTCTCTGAATCTTCCCTACAAGGTTGCACATCTTCATTTTTATTGTCTTCCTGCATAACATCTTTATTATGCTTATTTTGTAATGCACCAACTTCTTCACCATCTTTAATTATATCACTATTCTCATTCTGATTCTCAACTTCTTCCATATGCTGCTTAACGTTATCATCTGAATCTTCACTATGAGGCTGCACATCTTCATTTTTATTGCCTTGCTGCATGACGTCTTCATTATGCTTGTTTTGTAATTTAACAACTTCACTATCTTTAATTATATCACTATTCTCATTTTGCTTCTCAACTTCTTCCATATGCTGGTTAACATTATCAACTGAATCTTTGCTATGAGGTTGTACATCTTCATTTTTTCTGTCTTGCTGCATAACATCTTCACTATGCTTATTTTGTAATTCAACTTCAGTATCTTGAATTATATCACTATTCTCAACTTCTTCCATATGCTGGTTAACATTATCAACTGAATCTTCACTATGAAGCTGCACATCTTCATTTTTATTGCCTTGCTGCATGACGTCTTCATTATGCTTGTTTTGTAATTTAACAACTTCACTATCTTTAATTATATCACTATTCTCATTTTGCTTCTCAACTTCTTCCATATGCTGGTTAACATTATCAACTGAATCTTTGCTATGAGGTTGTACATCTTCATTTTTTCTGTCTTGCTGCATAACATCTTCACTATGCTTATTTTGTAATTCAACTTCAGTATCTTGAATTATATCACTATTCTCAACTTCTTCCATATGCTGGTTAACATTATCAACTGAATCTTCACTATGAGGTTGTACATCTTCATTTTTACTGTCTTGCTGCATAACATCTTCATTATGCTTATTTTGTAATTCAACAACTTCACTATCTTGAATTATATCACTATTCTCATTCTGATTCTCAACTTCTTCCATATGTTGGTTAACGTTATCATCTGAATCTTCACTATGAGGCTGCACATTTTCATTTTTATTGTCTTGCTGCATAAAGTCTTCATTATGCTTATTTTGTAATTCAACAACTTCACTATCTTGAATTATATCACTATTCTCATTCTGATTCTCAACTTCTTCCATATGCTGGTTAACATTATCATCTGAATTTTCACTATGAGAATCCACATCATTTTTATTGCCTTGCTGCATAGCACCTTCATTATCCTCATTCTGTAATTCAACATCTTCACTATCTTGAATTATATCACTATTCTCATTTTGATTCTCAACTTCTTCCATATGCTGGTTAACATTATCATCTGAATCTTCACTATGAGGTTGCTCATCTTCATTTTTATTGCACTGCTGCGTAACATCTTCCTTATGTAAATTTTCTAACTCAACATCTTCACTATCTAGACTAATATCACTACTTTCATTTTTATTCTCAACATCTAACATATGCTTGTTAACATTATCATTTGAATCTTCATTATGAGGTAGCACATCATTTTTATCGTCCTGCTTTACAAGACCTTCACTATGCTTATTTTCTAATTCATCATCTTCATTAACCAGAATTAAAAGTCTGCTCTCATTTTGATTCTCATCTTCCAAGTGCTTTTTAATATGATCATATGAATCTTTAGTATGAGAATGCATATTAATTTCATAACTGTGAGGAATGAAATCTTTAATATTATTCTTATTTTGAAGAAGTTCAGAATATTCATGTTCATTTTCACTGTCTTGATTAGTGAAGTCTTTAGTTGCATCTTCCATGTGATGTTCAACATGATCATTCACACACTCTTCAGTTTTTACATTATTCAGATGCTTCACTTTTTCACTCTGTAAGTTTTCATTCTCAGTACTTGTAGGAACTCCATTGGCATTATCTCTGGACCCTAGGTTTATTCTAGGTTTTGTAACTGAATATTTTAAATCACTAGAATTATTTTCAACAGAACCTTTGACACAATCACCTGTATCATCATCAACTATACAATTTTTGTTTGCATTTTCTTTTAGGTCTACATTGTTTTCAGAATTTGATAAAACACTTTCATTTAAAAGCAAATCTTCTTGTTCTTTGGTAATATTAATTTCTTCTTCATAATCATTCATATTTTCTGACAATAAATCATATTCCACTACTTCATCACCATTAACAAAAACTGTGTTAGAGAGCTGATCATTCTTTTGAAATTTTGTTATGATAGACACAGAAAACTTCTTTAGTGTAACTTTTGGAATTCCACTATGCTCTAACTCATGCTGTTTTCTTTCGACTACTGTTAAAAATGCCTGATTACAATTGTTACAAACATATTTTGAATTACTATTTATGAAAGAACTCTCATTAACATTTGCATCAATACTCTCATGAAAAGCATTCCTGTATTTACTAATCTTTTTACATTTAGAAGAATCAGTCTTTAATTTCTCTATATCAGAAGCCACAGTTTCTTCTTCAATTTCACTATCACTGTCTGATGAATAAATTTCTTTCTTAACAAACACCTGTGTTTTAGATTTAGGTCCTATTTTTTTCTGAACTTTAAAATCTGAAGTTTTTACTTCAAGCTTATCACTACTGATAGATGAATCAGTTTCTTCTCCACTAAGTGACTTCAGACCAAACTTGTGGATTTCAGAAGCCATATCATTCTCTTTAGTTTCAGTATCACTAACAGATGGATCAATTTTTTTTTCAGCACATACAAGTTTTTTCGATTTAGGACCAGGTTTCTGAACTTTAGACAATGTTCTGGTTTGTTCACTGTCACTATATTTAATATTACTACCATTATCAGATGGACATTTCCCAACAGTGGACACCACTATTCTAGATTCTGGTCCTGATTTCCAAACTTCAGAAGAAGTCATGACTTTTTCCTTAATGTCACTATTACATTCAGATGAATTAGTTTCTTTTTCAAGAGCAGAAACCAGTGTTCTTGACTTAAGTTCTAATTTTTGAACTTTAGAAAAAATGTTGGCTTTTTCTTTCATTTCACTGTCACTATCAGAAGAAGATATTTTTTCTTCTACAGATATTTTCACTTTACATTTAGGTCCAGGTTTCTTAACTATAGAAAGAGAAGTTTTTTCATTAAGCTCATTACCACTGGCACTCTGATCAATCTGTTTTTTAGAAACACTTGTTTTCAGTTTAGTTCTTGATATTTTAACTTCAGTAGTTGTAGGTTTCTCTTCACTACTACTATCACATAAACCAGTCTGTTTTTTATCATACAACAAACCCACTTTACATCTAGGTCCTGGTTTGTGAATACCAGGAGATACTGTTTTATTTTCGTTTATTTCTTCACTATCAGAAGAGGAATGGCTCTGTTTTTCAACTGCATTCAATTTTCTTGACTTTGGACCCGATTTCAGTTTTTTGGTTTTTAATCTTAAGTTTTTATTTGAAGATGCTTTAATTTCTTGAACTTCATTATAATTACTCAAGAGATCATTTTGTTTTCCAGAATTATCAGTAAATTTTTTTGATTTAGGGCCGGGTTTTTTATAAAGCTTCTCTTTAGATGAAGCCAATCTTGTTAGCTGGTTTAAAGAAGCCTCACCCTCATTTTCTTTCATTAATTGAAAATCAACTAACTTAATATCAATATTTTCTACTTTAACTATCCATCCATGAGGCAGTTTTAGCTTTAAATCATTTTGCAAATTACTACTGAAATTGGTTTCTTTCTTTTTTTTGTTTGGATTCAATATACTACATTCCTTTCCTAAACTCGACTTAATTAAATTTCCTTTCAATGATCTTTCACATTGATTGTTTATTTCAGAACATGAAGAAGAGACTGAATCTAATCTTTTACGCTTCTGCCTGGATCTGATTACTTCCTTATTAAAATCTGAATTACTATCAACAATAAAGTCATTCAGTTTAGAATCTAAGTGTTTCTTTCTGGTTTTTCTTTCTTTCTCACTGTAACTCTCAGCAGATGCTATTGAACTATTGGAATTTCTCCTTCTATCTGGTGATTTTTCTGAAGTTACTTTTGTTTTCTTAAGTCTTGGTATCTCTTCAGAGTCAGTTTCCTTACCAGAAGATTGTCCATCAGGTCTCTTTCTTTTTACATTTTTTGAATTAGATGTAGAAAAATCTTCAATTTTTTGTTGATTAGCATTATTCTCAATTCCTGTAATTCCTTGCAATTCATTACCCCAAAGTTTGAAATCGGTAACAAAGACACGGCATGTTCTTCCAGAATGTAATCCTGCAAACGCTTTTCTTTGTTTTTTGGAGCAAACTAAACACAAGTTTCCTTGAACAGCTCTTGAAATTTTACACCAACTACAAAAATAAATTGCTCTTTCACTGCTATGTTCATCATCACTCAACGGATCTTCTGGTAAGACAAAAAATTGTTTTGTTATAGTTTCCAGATTTTGCTCAACAAATTTTTTAACACCTGTATCATGCTCCTTAGTTTCTTTTTTATGAGAACTGATCTTACTAGATGTTTGTTTACCTATCATTTTAGATGATGAACTAGTGAAATCAGCATTTTCATCACCATCATTAAGATCTTCAATATCACTTGCATCTACAGGTCCCTTCTCTAGCCTTAGAGAAATATTATCAGACAAGTCACTATCAATGTCCAAATCACCATCACACTCCTTTTTTATTCTCAAAGAAAGATTTCCAGACCTGCTATCACTTTCTGAATCATCAATGCTTGAGACACTAATTTCTTGTTTTAATTGTCTTTTACCTCCTTTAATTTCACTACCACCAACTTCTGCACCAGTTGATTGATTAGGTTTACTTTTCTTTCCGTACTTTCCTTTCTGTACTGGAACATGAGGATAGTGATCTTCATTATCTTCAAGTTCTTTCTTTACTACCTGTACAGTGTTTTCATACTTAGTACCTGTGTTACTTTCTCCACTTCTTGTCTGTCTTCTCATTTCTTCTTGATTTACTTCTTCAACTGGTTCTTGTTTTATATTTTTAATAATATCATGATCACTAATTTCACAATATTCTTCTGGATCACTGACATTACCATATTTAACATCACAATCGTCTTCTTCTTCTTCTCCGTTAGCTTCTTCTTCAATTTGTCTGAAAAAAGGAAATAAAATAGAATAAATCTTATCAAAGTATCAAATTAGTTTAAAGTAAAAATAAACACCAAAACATACGAGTTAGAATTGCAGCAACACATCTATAATCTAATCTATTAATAGTCTCAAATCACCTTCCCAGATCCCTTGCTCCAACTACTTATAAACTCGCCAAGTTGGTCCTAGTGGTAAAACTCGTTATTGTAAGTCAATTGATTTCAAAGTCGAGTGTTCTCAAATTCAAATCCAAATAAAGGCAGTTACTTTTATTGGATTTGAATACCAGATCATGAATACCGATGTCCTTTGGTGGCTAGTTTCCAATTAACCACAGCTCTAAAATATGGACCACCTGAGTGTGTAAAATACCTCACTTACACCTCGAACAAGGGACTGCCTATGAGCCCCAAATCCAGAAAGATGCATGAGATATCTAGAGACTTTTAGAATATTCATAAGATAAAAAACAATAGTTTTACAGCTATCAATGTAATATTATATAAACATGAAATGCTATAGTGCTATTTATTTGTAACAGATAGATACTGTTCTTACTAATGAAAAATTCTTCTACAAATCCTACTTCAATTCAATGATATATGTAAATGTTGTAAGCTTGGTATTTTTTTTTTATACTGAATGAGATTTTTGAATTCATATATTTATTATTTTTTTTACAGGATAAGTTACTTTTTAACATCCTTAACAGGACAACTTTTTAACATTTTGTTTTTTTTATGATTAGAGATATAGCTTCTTCATGTACCTTTTACTAATTATGAAAAAAGAAAACTGTTACATAAAACAAAGCACTAATAAGACATTAAAACAAATTTATTTAACTTTAAAAAAAGATTAACACAATGAAACAATTATTAACTATGCAAATGAAACTGTACCATTAGTTTAAAGAATAATGTAAAACAGATTTATACCATACAAGTAATAAATTTAAATGAAAAAAGGGAAAAACTGAAAATCACTGAAGTACATGCAATGGCAACAAATCAATATTGTACCATAAACATCCAATTTTAATCTAATTAATTACGTTAACAGAATTTAATTGCATTATTGGTTTCATTCATTGAAAGGTTAAATACTTTCACAGAAAGGTTATACTCAAAAATATGTAAGTAATTTTTAACTCCAAAATTTAAACAAAAAATACTGAAAATAAAATAACATGTACACTATTAACATTTCCTCTTTAAAACCACTACAGAATCTAGAAAATGCTTTAAAAGTCCAAAATTCGGTGAAAAGAACATCCTGATATTCACCTCCCCAGGGGAGAAAGAGGCAATGATTGTTTACATTAACTAATATATAACAATGGCTAATGAATGAAAGGATTGAGTTACACCCAATATAAGAACTCCTCACATTACAAGTGCCAATGGCTTCCTCAGAAGCAGATCAGCAATGTTGCATACAGGTCACTTCTATTGCCCTGGGGGCAAGGAAACTACTTTCAAAAGTGGAGAAACTTCTAAAGGAAGTCAACAGTATTAGAATACTGAAGGCAACAGAAAACCACTATATTACAGATTCTAGTGATAATTCCCTGCATTACAAATGATGCTGGCTTCTTCTGTTAAATGTTCTGGATGTAAATCTGCAAAGGAAGATAGCTATATTGAAGATATCTTCTATATCTTCAATATAGAAGATTGCATATCTTCTATATGCAATAAAAGATTGCATATAGAAACTTGGAATGTCAAAACTTTGTTATCCAATTTTGGAAAGTTGCATAATCTCGAGGAGAGATGAAGATAAATAGAATGAATATATTAAAACTGAGTGAAGTAAGGTGGGAAAGACAAAGTAAATGAAAAGTATAAAAGATAATGTTATTTTATTTTGGCAAAAAGAAAGAAAAAAGGGGTGGTAATAATTGTGAGAATGAAGTGACAAAACAGGTACAAAAAGTATTATAACAAGACCAGTACAGCAGGCCTGAATAACAGATTCCTACCAATTATTATGAAAGAAGTAAAAAATATAATAATTGTAAGAATCCAGAAGAGACTAAAAGAAATCCTTTTAGTAAAGCTAACAGATCCATTTAACAAATGTCTTTTATTATCTGCCCACTGAAACACCATGAACTGATGTTTCTACTATGAGAAAAGTCAGTGGACCAGGTTTGGAGTTTCACAGAAATGCACGAGAATGAACGGACTCGATTGATTGTTCCCACGCTTCAAGTTGGGTTCGGTGTGGCAGGTAAAGGGAATAAAAATATAAAAAACTGCTAGGAAGACCAGCTAAAGTTCAGTTCTGCAAGATATCAGTTAGCGAGACGTTATGTCAGTCCAATAAGGTGTGATTCTGCGAAACAGCAGTCAGCAAGAGCATTCTATGGGGAGGACAGATGGAGCGAATTTCCAATGTGAATTAAATTCAATACGATTAAGGTAATGATGCCACAAGTAATTCCAGTAGAGAAGAAATACTATCAGTGAAT
This sequence comes from Zanna intricata, assembly GCA_010016005.3. Taxonomy (NCBI): domain Eukaryota; kingdom Metazoa; phylum Arthropoda; class Insecta; order Hemiptera; family Fulgoridae; genus Zanna; species Zanna intricata. Next base: position 10,800 of record JAAAKQ030101098.1, read on the forward strand.
TACTGTAAAACTATAAGTGAAAGGAATAAAGTACTAAATTTAAACATTTTAACAGCAAAAGTATTTGCCAGTAAAAGAACTTTATACTTGTTTTATCTACTGTACTACTGTTTGTTAATACAAAACTAGTGGTTAAAAAGATTAAGACTAGCGGGTAGGCTACATCTTTTGTTAATAGGTCTGAATTCTGGTTTTCCATTTATCTACCAGGAATGAATCCTTACACGTATTTTAAATTTTGTTTTGTATACAATCTCTGGTTATTATTACTATTTAATGTGTGATATTATGATTGTTTACTGTTCTGATTATGTCATGTATTATGCTCTGTTTTTACATTATGTTTACTGTTTTGATTACATTATGTTTTGTATCAAATTCTTGTTTATTAATATAATTGACATTTAGGATCATTAATTTGTTACTTAACATGTAATATTATTATTTTTTACTGTTATGTCTAATGGATTTTGTAAAGCCATAATTATTTTTTTTTATATAAAGCCATAATGCACGAGGTTTTTTTTTATTGAATGTTGTTATTGTTATTATTATTATTGACATTTATGATTATTTGATGTGTAGCATTATGATTGTTTACTATTTTGATTATGTTATGTTTTTATGTTATGTATTAATTGTTTGATTATTATAGCTTATTATTATCATTAATATTACTAACATTATTATTGTCACCAGTGTCATTAATATTGATTTGTCTTCATGTAATTTGTCATTAAACCAATAAACCGTAATTAAATAAACATTCTAAATTATCAAATCTCTCAATATTCTGATCGAGCCACAGAACATGTGACACATGATATATTAACTATAGATTACTATCTAATTAAAGATAGGAATGTTACCAAAAGATTTAGTTGCAGTTCAAATATATAAATGCCAACATCAAATTAAGAAGAAGACCGTATTGAAGAGATGTATGAGAGTATTGAAGATGTAATATAGTCTGCTGTAAGGTACTGATAGAGACTTGAATGCTGAAGTTGGAGATGGTGAAGAAGGAAGTGTGTAGGAAAATTTGACTTGGTAGTTAGGGAAAAAATTAGTACAATTTTACCAAGAGAAAAAATTATTTATAATCAACACTCTAGTCAAAAACCATACATCTTAGGGCAAATCCAACTATCATACAGTCAAAAATTTAGTAGAAGAAATAGAAATGCTGTTAGAAAAATCAATGGGTTACCAGGTGCAGATATGAATGATTATGTGCTATTTATATTGAAACAGAGTAGCTTTAAAGAAAGTAGAAAGAGTGAAGGTAGTTAAGAAACAAAACTTGAAAAAAATTAAAGAAACTGGAAAAGTTAATATTGAGAGAAAAACTAGCCAAGACAATTAAAAGAAGCAAAAGGGAAAGTGAGGAGATTTAACAAGAATAACAAGTTACAGTAAAAACAGAGGAAGAAATAAGTTATTATGAGAAAAATAAACTCAAGAATTATGGGCAACAACAGAAATCCTAAAGAAAATGAAAGAAAGTGTATAAGAATAAGAAGGAAAAAATGAAAGAGTGCTGCATCACAAATTAAACAATGAGTTAGGGGTAAAGAAAAAAGTTAGGGAAAAGTAGATGAAGAAAGAATCCAATGATAACTACATCACATCAAAGAAAATCAAAACATTATAGGCTTTAACAAATAAACAATTAATTTCATATACTTTCTTTTACATCATTGTTACTGTTTATTTATAACAAAGCCTTTGTTTAACATCTTGGAAAAACATATACTTTCAAAAAATAAATAAATAAAGTGCTTCATATACAATTTGAACAGAATATTAGGCATAAATAATTTTATCTGCAACAACAAATTACCAGAACGTATTTCAATACTATAATGGTTTTTTCTTTTTTTTGATGAAAAACGCTTTCGCGTTATCACTACCCGAGTTAAAACAATAAGAAGAAGCTTCTTCTAGGATATTAAAATATTAGCAAGATATGATTAAAACTATGATGAAAACTAAGATAATAACAGAAATAAAACTGAAACAATAAAAGAAATGCAACAATTAGGGTAACACATGTATTGTAACAAAATAGCATCAAAATTTTGATGGGTTAAATCTTATTAAGTATAGTCATTTTAGAAGTAATAATATCTATAGGACTATATCTTCTTAATATCTAGATATTAAGAAGGTCTAGTAAATATTTATCATTTACTAGAATGCGCCACATGTCTCAGCAATTTAAATTTGCGTCGTAAGACCATATGCAGTCCACAAGGATGTGGTGCACAGTCAAGCAACATTCACATTGGACACACAGTGGTGCACTCCCTGCTGGTGTCATGACTAGCTTTGATATGTCCTAATCGCAATCGCCACAAAAACACTTTCTCTCGGCAAATTTTCCTGCATGAAGACAACCATAGTAACACCATGTCAATTTATTATCCACGTAGCAGTCTAGTCATCTTGACACCCCCTTCAAATATATGTTTAATGGAATTGATGAAATCGGTAGTTGTAACTCAACTGAAGAAAGGCTACATGCATCTTTAGCAGCAGAATCCACACGTTCGTTACCCAGGATTCCCACATGACTATTTCTACTAGAGAAATTTACCTGTATGTTGTGACGAATTTAATTGAACAACTGTATTATGTATTTTGGTGACAATAGGATGTCTGGAATATAAATCCTCAAAACTTAGAGCACTATATGAATTGCTACAGATACAGAGGTGACAATATTTTGGATCTAATGATATTCAAGAACATTTTTATGCCTACAGTTCAACTTTGTAGACAATTGTAATACCAGGTAGACCAAACAACAAAATTACACCTTATGGTATCATTTTTCTTGGATCCATTTGTATATACTATGCATCTAGGTTTTTCTCTGTTAGAAAATGTTTGCTGAAAGATGAGAAGAGTTGTTAAATGTTTTATTATATACAGTGAGGTTGTAATTAAAATTAATGGGAGTCAAGTCTCTATGGAGGATATGTTCAGAAATAGGTTGGGAAAATAGATCAAAATGTCAAAAGGAAAAAATGTAGGTCAAAATGTAGAAGGTACATTAATCGCAGAGTACGGATACCCATTGGTGCTGTATTACGTGGGTGGTTTTCATACCGTTGGAAATACGGGTTTGTGAGGATAGCTTTAAGAACCGAGTGATTTGGTTGTCCTTTAAGAAGGACAGAATAAGATGCTAATAATGCTAGTTCCACCTATCCTAAAGTGATGGCCCACCACACTCAACAAGTATGCTTGCGACAGGGCTTGATCTAAACGCACCAGTACAAAATGAAAAAAAGAAAGGTGAACAGCATCAAACATCTTAAGCATAACATGACGTACTGAAGAGTAGACAATACAACCATAACCTAATCAGACTAAACAATAATAAAAATGTAACATACATGATCGATCAGCTCCCCACTTGGTGTTGCTAAGGATTTGTAGCATATTAAAATTTTTAAACATCTCACTTTTAACTATTTAATGAGTTTGGCCCATATAAGATTTTTTTTTTACCTCCGGAATCACCATTAGGTTATATCTTCAGAGGATGAGATGAACGAATTGTAGCGTGTGTGAAA
>JAAAKQ030101120.1:0-14382 GCA_010016005.3 Zanna intricata
AGTAGAATTACTAAAGATGGACGAAGCAGGAGCGATATAAAATGCCGAATAGCACAGGCGAAACGAGCTTTCAGTAATCGATGAAAAAAGAAGTATTTGGAAAAATATAGTTAAAAGGTGGGACAAACTTATATAGGCCACATATTAAGGCATCCTGGAGTAGTCGCTTTGATATTGGAGGGACAGATAGATGGGAAAAATTGTGAAGACAGGCAACATATGGAATATGTAAAACAAATTGTTAGGGATGTAGAATGTAGGAGGTATACCGAAATGAAATGACTGGCACTAGATAGATAATCTTGAAGAACTGCATCGATCTGTCAAATGACCGAGACAAAAAAATTATTCGTACGTACGTGTGTTAGATGTTAGCCTCTAAATAACTTTCTATCGCGAACTACTGGACCGATTTTGACCAATTTTCATTGGATTATATCCATAAACGGGACATTGTTACCTTTAAATTTTTAACTCACAAGGTCAAGGGGGTGAGGCTGTAGAGCAAGGTAACCCTCAGTATATTTTATTAGGCACATTTTTTAACAATTAAAATATGTTAATATTTACGAAAAAATTAGCACAGTTGCACTCCCATCCCAAAAACTGCCATTGTAGTAATCTGGTATGTTGTGAAGTCCAGGTGAGTGGTAAAATGTAATTACTGAATAATATTCAAACTGTAAAAAAGTTACTCGGTTTGGCCGAATCTTGAACTCGTTGCCCTGTTGATTCAGTATTTGGTGCATTAAGCCTGGCGGTTTCACCAGTCTGCTTACCGTACAAACGATATTTGTTCTATGTTAGTATGAAATTACATTAGTTAGTGCCAACCGTCGTCGCTAGTACTACCAAGCCCGCGCGAATTAAATATGGTATGTGCGCGCGCTTTGTTTAGAATCATTGAATTAAATAAACAAACAAAATATTATATTTAAATAAAATGATAAATATTTTAAATTAAGTTGTGTTTGTGTGTGTCTAACTCGTACATAAAAAACAACGTTGCAAAAGCCGCATTTCGGAAAGTCCAACTATATTGTCAGCTTTTATATTTATTTGAAGTAAAATAACACATTTTTTTGTATATATATTTATTAAACTTATTGAAGCGTGTTATGCAAATTAAAATATTTGAAAATAATTTTGAGAAAAACATCTGAAACAAAGCACAAAGCACATTTGCACGTATATTTATTACATTTTCCTTTGTTGATGTGTGAAGAACATGATACCAAAATAGTGGACGAATTTTATTATGTCCAATAGGTATATTACTGACACTTATATACTGACACCGTTTTTATTTGATATTTTCAAAACTTTTTTTTCTCGTAGGTCAAACTAATGTAATTTTATAATTTTATTTACTTTGTATGTAACTGTATTTTATTCGTGTTGGCATTTTACTATACTGTACATATTATAGCTACATCTTATTTTTATAGTCATCAAAGAAAAACTTAAAATGTAGGAAATGTAAAAGTACAAAGTAACTTAAGTTATTTGTTGTAAAGTGAAAGAGACATCTGTTCGAGACATGGCTTTTCCTTGAATACCACTTATAATAGTATATGAAAGAATTTTCTTTTCCAGCTACCAGTAGTTTTTACTGTTGTTCCATTAACCGCATTTCTTTTTTCAAAAAAAATTATTACTAGTAATAAAAATATTTTAGGTGGCTTAACGTAAAAACCGGTCAGTAGAATATTTTATTTTAAAAGAAAATAATCCATTTTTCAATTATTACAATTTTTTAATGGTATTTAAAAATAATTTTTGAGTTACGTTTTACTTATAACACTCTCAGTAATGGAATCTATAATTTAAAAAAAAAATATATAATATAATTTTTGGCAAAGATATATTGTAGAATAACGATTATTTACATGGTAAATCTTTCCAGGAAAAGTGAGTTGTGTTCTATTTTCCCACTGACTTCAGTGTTTCAAATGCACACCTCACATCAGTATTTTAGGTACATTGAAGTATTGGTGATATTCAATAAGCAAGTTTACTCACAAAGAAAGCAATGATGCCTTCCTCTATCTCAGATTAATGACTTAAATTATAAAATAATGTATATACTATCTCGACTCATTAAGGAAAAATTAGTTAACTTTGTTTTAGAACTAGTTACTTTGGAATATGTTGAATCAATTATTTCTTATGTAATTTGACTGATTTCCGTTGTATCCAATAATCAGAAAGAATTTCATTCTTTTTGATGTTATTTTTTTCCTTTCTTCTAATATTTTCATTCCTTTTCGGAATTTGGTTTTTCTTGGAAGCTTTGATTTTTATCTTTTAATCTATTTTCTAAGTTACATTTTTGTTTTATGGAATTTTGTTTTACGAGTCTGAGAATTTTCCCAATTATTATTACAAAACATGAATTATTAAAAAAAAAAGAAGAACAAAAAAAGATTAATGTACTGGAAGTGCATTTTCACCTTTAAAAAAATTAGTATAAAACCTATCAGTTAACTAATATTTACTAACAAGTTGCACAACTAATGCACATTCACCTAACGCCTTATAAAAGCCTGTATGAAATAAGCAATATAGTAATGTATTGCAAACAGTATCCGACGCCTTGATGTAGTGAAATAAAATCATAAAGTATTGTATACTAAATAATACAGGTATTGTCGCGTGTTCGTTGATCGATTACGATATGGAGAGATTGACAATTGAAAATGTTTATGTAATTACAGTTTATTGGTTTAAAAACCCAAGTAAAACAAGACAAATCAATAATAATAATGACAATAGTAATAATAAACAACAATACTAAAACAAATTAAAATAGTAATAAAAATTAAAATAGTAAAGTATATGTGTAAATACACGTGCACTTACACATACAGGTTACACTGTAACTTGTATTATGCCTACATCGCAAAAGCGGTACACGAGATATGTGTACCAGGATAATCCGGAGAATAGGTTATGTTTTATGATTGTGTATTAATATATTGTTCATATTGTATTGTTGTTCCTTTTTATTCAAGTGGGCGTATAACCATGTACATTTCATCATAATATACTGCATGCACACAAGCAATATGTGCTATTATGCTTTCTTGTATATAATAATATTGATTTATCTTTCATGTCGGTTTGTTTTATGTATATTCATAATTTGTTGTATGTGGTGAAAAGGAATACTCCAGTGGAAGGATGGGGTACAAGAGACGGCAATGTTGACAAGGAAGGGACTTTCTCTTTCATTGAAGAATGGAAGTCAGGGCGTATTTGTTCTAAATCGGGATATACAATGATGCTTACATGCTGAATAGATGCAAGGCTTTGACAACTGCGTTCTTAGAGGCGGAAGAGGCCGGTAGAAAGATAAGGAAGAGGTAGAAGGTAAGGAATAGTGTCTACAGACGCACGCTAGACAGACTAGTCAGAAATGTAGTAAAGAAGGAACGGATGACGGGGAAGCAACAAAAATGAAAAAAAAAATAAAAATGAAAGGCACAAAAAAAAACGAGGTGAACACTAGAGAGCGAATAGTGGCGAGGTGTTGGGCCAGGGAGGCAGCTTAATTGCTGAGGATGGCCGAGTCAGGTACATATACAAGAGTGTTCTGGGTCGGGGTGTACCTGATGACGCAAGGGGGCCCTCGAGGTTTGATAGGGTCACGCGTGGAAGGGGCCGATTGTGTGCAACGCACACTTGGCCTCAGTTAGAAATAGATGTAGAGACGCGATGGGTAGCCTTCCTTGGCACGCTAGAAGAGTAGTGGAGTGCTTCAATGAATCAGGGGGACCCCGATGGGGGTGCCAAAAAGTGGCCTCAAGACAGGGAGGGGGGCAAGTTAATCTGCTGCCACGACATTCCGTGGCGACTGCGTAATACCTAACAGAAGATCCAGTTGCCTGGGGGGGGTATTAAAAAAAAGGCATCCCAAGATGTTTATTACACTCATAAGGATGAATTATACATTCAAAAGAACATGAGGGGGTGTCTAATAATGTAAATGCGCAGAACTAGTGATTCTAATTAATTTTTAATTGCTGTATTCAATTGGAATTGAAATAATTATCAAATTTTAATATAAATATTATTTATTAATACTCAGCTTATAATGAAATGTACACATATTTACGTATATGAAATAAACGCAATGACTGTTAAATGGCATTAATGGAAACTGTTTTTGTGAACAAGAAATTTTATTTATTTTTATAAGATACCATTACTTCTACAACAGGAACAGAATTATCAAAGAGAGTTTGTTTCATATATTTTTCAAAAGAGCAAGTGGTGAATGATTGTTTAAATTTTCACTTTCAACTACAGAATCGTAAATTATATTAACTAATGTTCCTACTTATTCCTAAGCCGGACCTTTAGTGACCCAAAAATTTCATCTTACAGTAACATGTACGCCTTAACATAAGCGTAATTGCGATTAATAGTAAAACTTGCTCTTGGTCTGTGAGATATACTGATTTAAGTAATTATTCATCCCACCTTCTCATTTACATCATTTATATACTTTAGTATTGTTTGATAGGTTATGAAAAATTAAACTGAAAATTAAAGCTCATTTAAACATAGGTCCGAAAACGCTTCGTTAGCGATTTATACAGGGTGAAAGATTTCGCCTGAGTTTCAGTTCCTCCGGGTAAATTAAGGCTTTCTGAAATTCTGGGAAGGTCAATTAAGGGACAAATTTAATTTTTTCTTATGGTTTTTGAGCTGAGAAATCGAAAAAAATAGGTCCCAGAACTATATCTCTCTTAGTTTCTATGATATCACATGTAAAACGCCAAAAATTGGATCAAAAATAAGAATCCACTTGTTTAAAATTTTATTTGTTTTCTGTTGACATTATTTACACCAGTCTTCTTATAACTAAATTCTCTACAATTTATGTTTAAAAAATGTAAAATTTATTGCCAATTTAACAACGTTATTGTACGTCAAACATAAAAAAATGTATTTTTTGACCCAATTTTTGGCTTTTTACATGGGATATCTTAGAAAATAAGAAAGATACAGTTCTGGAACCTACTTTTTTCGATTTCCAGCTCAAAAACCATAAGAAACAATTGAGTTTGCATCTTAACAGAATCTCAGAAAGCCTTAATTTACTCAGAGGAACTGAAACTCGGGCGAAATCTTTCACCCTGTATAAATCGCTAACGAAGCGTTATCGGACCTATGTTTATATGAGCTTTTTTCTTATTCTTAGCCTCTAGAATGAGTTGTCAAAGTATTGCCCTGTACTCCTGAATCACCCTGTATTTATAGTTTAATATTTGATTTTTAAAAGATCGTAATCATCGACTTTAAAAATACAAATAACTTATTTTTGGATCGACTTGTGGAAAAAATGTTCGATTTATTTGAAAAATCGATTTAAATAGATTATTTCTAAAATTCACTATAAATTTGTAACCAGTGTACCTAGAATATCAGATTTGAATTGTGTTTTTTTTGAGTAGGGTAAAATATGCATGTAAAATGTCAAAATGTTTGGTGGAACAGTTTTACAAATGTTTGCGAGCAAATTTCTCCCCAAAGTTCGGTCAAGAAGGCCTGGTATCATCACGTTCCGCTGAAATAGTTTATATTTGTGCATAATTCTTTGTACGCTTATTTTCTTTAAAAATAAATCGTATTATGCAAGGGTAATATAGATTGAGAATAACCGGCTAAAATAACCAATCATGATAGGTTCTTTTTTGTTACACTTACATTTAACAGATTAAGTTGCTGTAACCAATAAAACAAGTTAAATCGTATAAGATAGAAATAAATTCTAACTTGTGCGCGCGAGAATGTATAAATCTTTTTGTGGAAATTGAATGATAGAGGATTGAGTAGAGTTGAAAACGTACTGTGAAGTCAAATCTTTTATCCATGTCATGGGATTTGTTGGCCTCCATGGCGCGAGTGGCAGCGTCTCGGCCTTTCATCCGGAGATCCCGGGTTCGAATCCCGGTCAGGCATGGTATTATTCACACACGCTACAATTCATTCATCTCATCCTCTGAAGATATACCTTAACGGTGGTTCCGCAGGTTAAAAAGTCAAGGATTTACAATATAAAATTAAAACTACACAGAACATTCCCGATAATAGGATGTATTAGTACCTTCCCAGATATCCAGTTAAATATATTACAGGTTTTTATATTTATGTAATTTTGAGATATGAAATGTGTATCTGAATTTTATTACTCTGCACATTTCTTTCGGGAACAGTTCGTCACAATGAGAGTTAAGCATTCCTTAAATACATTTTACAGGGCAATTAATAATATATCATAATAATACATTAAAATAATTATGTATATATTTTGAGGTTAATATATTCAAAATAATATTTAAGAAAATTAGTGGATTTTTAAAATTTTATTATTTAAAAAAAATCTGATGTGAATAACATATGACTGTAAAATTACATATACAAATTAAAAAAAAAAAAAACCAATCATGTTTGATTAATAACTTCTGATATTTATTCAAATTATTATTTATCGTAAAAATATATGTACAATTAGAGGTTAATAATTATTAATAAATAAATATATTTAAATTTAAATAAAAGTTAAAAAAAAAAGAATAAAAAGGAGATTTTTCGAATCAGATTTCATTCTGATTCGAACAGATGTGTACCCTCGTAAGATCCAAATATTTCTTTAATTAAAATTTTATTTGATTATTACACTGGAACCATTGGAAAAAATAAGTACTATTTACGGAACTTCGTTAAAAAATTCTAAATCATGGCATATTACTGCAGTTAAGAAAAAGTCCAAAATTCAAATTTTTCTGAGTATTTTTTCTTTTGATTCAGTCAATTCCAATCATTTTTTTTTTTTTTTTTTTTTTTTACCTCCGGAACCACCGTTAGGTTATATCTTCAGAGGATGAGATGATTGAATTGTAGCGTGTGTGAAAAATGCCATGCCTGACCGGGATTCGAATCCGGGACCTCCGGATGAAAAGCCGAGACGCTACCACTCGGCTACGGAGGCCGGCAATTGCAATCATAACCGGAGGTATAGTAACTAGAAGTTATAACAATTATCCAAAATTTCAACATCTTACGACGTAGGATGAGTAGGTTGAGTTATGCGAGACATGTACATACGTACAAACGTCACGCCGAAACTAGGCAAAATGGATAGCGGTCGGATATTTCCGTTAAAATATGAAAACCGAAATTTTTCGCTATTACAAAAGGTTTGTTTGTTTTATAAAGGAACAAAAAAAAAAAAAAGCGTAATAAAAATAATTTAACCATCAGATATTTTTTTCGAAATAAACTCTACCATAGTATCTTCTATCCAACCCTTTCAGAGATTATTTCAAAAAAAATTTTTAAATAATGCCGTATATGTATTGAAGTTATCCTACTAAATTTAAAGTCTATATGAGTTGGTTCCCGAGATGTCAAAAAGAATATACCAACAGACTTAGACATACACACATACAACTTCCATTTATTAAGTCACAGACTGATATTTGTAATCCCTTATTCGCCGGATATCATCATGGTTCACTGAATCAGAAAATGTGTATTTATATCTGGATGGGTCAATTTTGACATTATACCAATTGTTTCCTATTTTTATATTAGTTTTTATAATAATTTAAAAACTAATTATTCCATCTAACATGTTATTTTATAAATCTTTTTCATACACAACAAAGTTCATTATCTTAAAACGTGACTCTAAATTTATTTCTAGGTTTTATTTAAAATTAAGCTTAATATGTATTAAGGGCCACAATATATTTTATGTATTAATCCTAATTATATTACTTCCGTTAGAAAGTTTATAATTTATGAGCGATATTAGACATTGGTGTGTGTGTGTGACATACACAACACACGCGCAAATAATATGAATTTCAACAATTTATTATCTGTCATAACGGAAATTGTTACCTAACCGATGTGCATATCGTCGTCGGCGACAGTCGGTAGATATTCATGTAGTCATTGCGCGACAGCAGGTGTGTAACACCAAACTTCTATTTCCCTGCGAATCATACTCGCTCTATCATCCAAAACCGAGTACTGTTGTTGAGCATTTCATTCCCAACACCAGTTACTAATTCCCAACAGTATTTCCTGTCATAACAATACATACACATAAATATTCTCTAACATACACGCACGCACCCATACACAATATAAAATTTCAAATTAATCCTTAATAATTTATAAGAATTATAATAAATAATTTAATATTAGTATAAAAAGATTTTCGTGTTCGTTTAATTGAGATAATTTATCTTTTCCCTTTACTTTATTTTCTTGCTTATTAGTGATACACAATAGTAAATGAAGTTGAATTATATAACATAAATTTTCGATTTAAAATAAGAAGAAAATTCATATTAATTAATTATTTTAAACTTATACTATTTTTCATTTATTTTTATTATTAATAAATTTTCTAATTTATTATTCAATTTTTTCTCAGATTCTTAATATTATAAATAAAAATGATAATTTAACTTGTTTTTTTTTAGTAATAATCCTATTGTAATGAATCGTATTATTAAAAATAAAAAAAATCCAATTTTTTACCAAATCGCTGATCTGTATCAAATTTAAATTTAGTGTGATGTTCAAAAATATTTTATTAATAGAAATAAATATTGAAAAAAATTTTAAAATCAAAAACGCTTAAAAAATTATAATCAAATACTAGATGATCATTTTAGCTCTTAAAAAATAGTTATCATCAATCATCAACAAAAAAAATATATATATATATATATTTGGTTACAAAGTACAATTACTACGGTTACATTTTTTATAAATCTTGAGTAAAATTATGCAAAGGTCACAAATATCTGATCTAGTTTGGCAGTTACCTTCGTTCATTTTAAAAAAAGAGACAAACAGACAAAAGGAAAACACATTTTCAAATCAAAATGCCCTAAACCTGATTTTTTTTTGCAGTTTCATCTTCTTTCCGATTAACAGCTCTTAAGTTTGTTACCAGTAGCTCTCCACTCTTCTCTCTTATCAGCTTTTCTCTTTAGTTCCCTGTATGAATTACAATTCATATCATCCATATGAACTGTTCATATGGATCTTGAGTTCATATCTATTTTATGAACTCTAAATGTGGTCTTCCCCTATAATTTTTCCTTTCCACCATTCCTTCTTCTATCACCTTTTTAACTAGGCCTTGATGTCCAAGAATATGTCTTATTAATTGCACTCTTTTCTTTTCAATTGTTTTAGCAAGCTTCTCTTTTCATTAGCTCTCCTTAATACCTCCTAATTTGATACTTTTTCTATCCATCTTATTTTTAGTATCCTTCTGTAACACCATGCTTCAAAAGCCAAAAAAGCCTCCTTTTTCAGCCTCATCAATTGTTCATGCCTCACTTCCATATAATGCAATACTCCACAAAAATGTTCTTAGTAAATTCTTTCTCAACTCAAGACTAATATTATTTGATGTAAACAAATTTTTCTTTTTGTAAAAGGCAGTCTTGGACTGATGTATTCTGCTCGCTATTTCTTTTCTGCCTTTTCTATCATTTCTTATTTTACTTCCTGAGTATTTAAACTCTTCTACTTCTTGAAAAGCTTCCCCTCTCAGTCCTACCGTTGTTTTATTTCCTTTATTTTTGGTGCAAACTAGTATTTTGATTTTTTGAATATTAATGCACATGTGAAATTCTTCCATTAGTACCGTGTCCATTACGGTTAAAATTTTTTGCAAGTCTTATTTGCTTTCTGCAATTGCAACTATATCATTTGAAAATCTGAGCATATCAATACTTTCTCCGTGAATCTTCATACCTACATTTACTTCCTCTATTACTCTGTTTATGGCCTCTTATATATATATAAATTGAACAAATATGGAGACAATGTACAGAAGTTTAATGTATGCTAAAAACTTACTCAAAGTATGTTCTTCATGTATTTAATTTACCGGTGTCTTTTGTAAATAATTTTTTTTTCTTTTCTTTTTTTTTACCCCTCTGAGTCGGATCTACAATTAAGTATAAACGCAACTCAGGGATTGTAAATAATCAGTATATACATTTAACGTACGTACAAACATTTTACGTAACTAGATAATGTTTTGATTAAATAATTGAAAATTGTATCTAACCAATTAGACTCGTGTTGGCTACATTATGAAGCAAGCTATTCGTTTTAAGATAATTAAACCATTTTAAGTTTATTAATATTAATCACACTTCTCAGGAGTAGTCGACCTGAGAGATTGTACAAGACTACACTTCATTCACATTCATACCATCTTCATTCATCCTCTGAAGTAATACCTTACGGTATTCCGGAAGCTAAACAGAAAAAAGAAAGTTTATTAATATACTCTGTTCTAATTCTTAAGTAACACTAGTTGTAAACAAAGAGGTATATCGAATAATATTTCCTAATAATCGATATTTACATATTGTTGAATATTTACTATTTGTAACAGTGGAAATAAATTTAATGTTACAAGTTACAGATTGAATAACCGTATTAAAAAAAATGAGAGTCGATTTCAAAATGTACAATATGTTATTAGGAAGGAAGTAACCTATTTTATAAATATGAATAAAAGTGTATGGTGGTTGCCAAAATGACTTATTTTTATTCAATGTTTTTAATTTTATTGAGCGAAAACGATAAAAACCACCCGACCCATTATAAAATAATTCAAACGAATTATTTAAAAATGAAAAAAGTCAATCAAGTTTAATTCCCATTAAAATCGACAAGTTTTCTTTACACAGTATCATGACACAGTTTACTTTAAGTATTTTTTATTCAATTTTTAACTTCTGTAATATCAATAAAATAAAAGAAATGTTTTATCAAAGAATTAACGCTATCAACTTTTAATTGATTTTATTTATTTATTTTTTTTGTTTTTCCCATTACGTAACTATTTTGATTTTTTTAACCTACATTATTTATTTATAGATTTTTTTTTTCAAATTTATCGAGTTGTTCTGGTTTTTTATTACACAAATTTTAAAATAAAGTAAATGGAAAATGAATTTATGGGATATGAATTAGGTAAAATAATTTTATACTTGTTTGTTATTTTACAGTTGCATTATACCTTTAATGATTTTCATGCATTTTGTTTCTTTAAACAAGCATTTTTAAAAATATTTCGATGGTGGTTCATTGTAAAAAAAAAAAAATCAAAATATATTTAACGATCAATTGTATTAATAATTATTTCTTAAGTAATAATTAAATTTTCATACAAATATTTAAGCTGTTTATGATTAGCATTCTTATGTAATCGATTAGGAAAGCCCATTAATTTTTTGTTCATAGATCTAAAGATTGTTTGCAAAAAAAAATCTGGCAACTTTGTTGTTTCCTCTGACTCATCCAACACAAAATGATAAATAGAATAAATTGTAATTGGATATATGAAAAAAATCGTTGAAGTCATCCTATGAACCTAGAGCCTTATCTCAACAGCTTACTAATTAAGAGGAAAACTTTAAATATGTGATTTTTAAATATGAGACTGTTTTATCCAAAAACTAGCCAATCCGTCTAACCAGAACATGAACTTCGGGGCTCAGATCAGCCCAGGTGAATCCCAGAATCGATTTAGATGATCCTTGGAGCCTTCCATGGCTAAGGAGTCTTCCAGGGCCAAAGGCCTCCTGGAGCCAAGGAGCCTACCCCGTGGCCGCTTTCTTCGCTCGCCATTCGCAGTTTTCCAGGGAGACCGGCGCCCCGGACCACCCGCAGAGTCGCCATTCCCATCTAGTGTGGGAGTCCAGGGGGTTAATTAATCCCCTGGACTCCCGCACTGTATTTTATCCTCATGATTCTGGGAATAATAATAATAGTATTCAGGCTTAACCGAAACCTGAAAAAGAAACTAAATTACAAATATAGGATAATAGTAACTCTGGTAACTAAGTACACACATCTTTGACGACGGAAAATTCATAACTTATTTCTTGACCACAGAGGCAAAAATATAATAACGAATAATATAAAATGATTAATCTTTTTTCCTTAAGCAGTATCTTTAATTTTCAACCTCATCTTCCTTGGGGGTGAACAAATAATAAATATTTTAACCTTAAAAGTAGTTAGGCCCTTGGTCTGTGCTTCCTTCCATGGTTTGAATTATGGAATGTATCACGTGATATGAATGTATCATATCACCTTTTAGGATACATTCGTTTTCTGAAAATTTGAAAGCAATCGATCGGTTGGTTCTTCGAGATTTTTCGAGATATATATATCTACATACCTTCTCAGTTATGCCAAGAAACATCAGTACAAATTTTATTGAAATTGATCGAGTAGATTTTTTTTTATTCCCATCAAATAAAAATCCTCTTCCTCTTTATATATTATTATATATATATATATATATATTTATATTATTTATATTATTATAAATAAGGAAGCTTTTACTATCCTGAAAAATGTTAAAAATGTTTTCAGCTTTTATTCTTTTAAT
Organism: Zanna intricata; assembly: GCA_010016005.3. Taxonomy (NCBI): domain Eukaryota; kingdom Metazoa; phylum Arthropoda; class Insecta; order Hemiptera; family Fulgoridae; genus Zanna; species Zanna intricata. The sequence continues at coordinate 12,461 of JAAAKQ030101120.1, forward strand.
GTAGGGTCCGATTTGATACAATGCTAACCAGAAGTATAAAAACTTCTTGAATTATATGAAAAAAAATTTCTATATGAGTAAAATTTTGAGAAACCATGATCGTATATCCCTATCCTCTTGCCCAATTGTTCTCAAAATTAAATTGCATCAATTATCTATATGCAGAAGGTATCTTACAAAGTTTTAAAAATTGGCTTAACCAGTCTGGAAATATCAAGCAAAATGGAAGATACAACAAATAAAATCCTTCACATCTGAATGAAATTTCTCAAACACATAATCAAAGTGACGTTAAAATTAAATGGAATCATCTACTTAGTACAAGAATGTGATTTTGAGTCCAGAAATGACAAATAAGGAAATTTTTATGCCCTCCTCCTTTTTAGAGTGTTTAAATAAGACCATCCACTATTAAAAGGTATATTAGGTATCTTTGAGAAATTGAACTATATGAAAAAATGTACCTACTCTTTAAATAAAAGTTTAAAATACGGGACCCACAAATGATTATTAATTCCTTGCACGCTTGACAAATTGGGATAAAAATTTAATTACATCAATACTCTATTTATTGAAATCATCGTTCGAAATTTCATCCAAATTATTCCATCCACTCTGGAGATATTAGGCAATACATATGGAAACATATTCAAATGGAATTTTTTTAATATTAAAATTGTGTTTTTTGGTTAGACGGGATCAAATTATGAAAATCTGCAAAAATACCTACTTGCAAAATTTAATCAGATTAACATACTTTCTCTTACAAAATCGTAATTAATTGTGCAGCATAAATATTTAGTTACTTAGGAAAGTAAGAGTAAATATTTGCTTAAATAATTTTTATTTAAATGTTGAATTTGCAAGAGTGAATTGCAAATAACGAAAATAATACAAAGAGTATCATATATCTTCACCTATTGTAGTTGGGAAAATATCACAACGTAATGAAAATAATAAGAGGTAGAGAATGTATTTAGTTTAATAATTTGAGGTCCGATAGATCTGTTTAAAAGATTATTTTAGAAATAATGGTTCATTATTTAATTAGAATGCTTTGAGTTATAAAGAGACAAACTTTGGTTTAATTAATCATTGATATACACTGCCATTTTTGGTTTTAACAGAAAAGGCGTTAAAATATTAACTATAATAGAAATATTTAAATAAAACTAAGAACTCAAAAATTTATTTCAATCTTCTTTGAAATTTTAAAAATAAATTTTATAGATTAACTCAACTACATATAATCAATTAAAATTACAATTAAAAAAGTATTAAATTTAGTTTTATTTAGAGGGAATGACAATAATATTACTATTTTGAAAAAAAAAATGATATAATTATTTTTTTTTAAGTGTATTACTGTATAATTTTTGTACAACATTTTCTAAAGTACAAAAGAAAAATCAATTTTCCTTTATACTTTTTTAAAAAGTACTGAAATATTAGAATTTAATTTCTTAATAACAATTCCTCAGATTTTTGCAAATAGAATATGTTTTTGTTTGCAGCAAAATCAAAAATTTTATTTTAAAATACGTAAAAAGTCAATAAAATAATTTTAAAATAAATAATATATAAAGAAATAAAATAAATTATATAAATAGAGATAATAATAATAATAATAAAGAAATAAACTTATATAATAATATATATACGTAATATAATTGTATAATTTTAACGAAAAAGAAAATTGGACTTAAAGATGTAAAAAATTAGTTAAAGTGCAACAAATAACCAAAAATACTTACAACAAAAAATCGCACTCGATTAATACTAAAATTAGACATTACAAAACGGTGGCTAAACCAATATTACTTACTTAAATAATTTTATTTAGAATAAATCAGAAAAATAGGACTGAACCTTTGCTTAAAATCGAACGTAGGATTCTTAGAACCTGCATAAACAAAAAATAT
>JAAAKQ030101153.1:0-11389 GCA_010016005.3 Zanna intricata
AAAGTGAATACTGTTACCGGTATCTTGTAGAAGAACATTTTTAAAATATAAAAATAGCAAATATATGCAAAGAAATGCGGCAACTGAAAGGATAATAAATGAAGACAGTACGGAATAAAATAACAATTTTGAAGGCATAATTAATTATTGGTATATCTTAAAGGAAGAATGCAGAAAACTCAGATTATCTAATTATATAATTTAAAAACTCATTAGCAAAATAATATTTGTTTTTATAAAATTAAATCTTAAAATTTTGGATAAATTTTTCAGAAAATCTTTTGGTAGTTATTAAAAAAATAGCAGTACAAGCATTTTATGCTTCTTTATATAAAATGAGGTACTAAACTTGGTAACGTGAAAACACTGTCATCTGGTTACAAGAGCAGCAAATGAATGCTTCACTTGCAAATCGATTAACTCCATAAAACAAAAAGTTGAGAAAATAGTAGTACATTGTTTTAAAAAATTCCTGTTAAAATAAATTCAAATAAATGATGTATCTCTTATCTAACATATTGAAAGTATATGATGGAATATATTGTTATTATTACAATTTTTACGTGATTACGGAAGTTAATCGATTTAGCAAGTAAAAGAAGAAAATGATTAATTCAAATTGTCTTAAATTTATGTTTTTATTACAGGAAAACTTCACTACATACATTTTTTATTAACGATTTTAACAAAAATACATATACAACAAATATTATTACTTATTTTAGATTGATTCGTCAGCAATATAAATGAAGTCTTCTTCGTTAGATGTATTTGAGCTCCAGTCATGTCGGTTTATCCTTAAATTTTTATAATCGTGTTTAATAGGAGGAATAAATTTCAACAAGTCCATCATATCTTTCCTCTTGGTTAGTTCTGTCTGTTGGATACAATAAAGGCTGGTCTACATTTTTCAGACATAGTAATCTACCTGCTGCAGATTTTTTTATATTAATGGAATTAAATTCAGAATTTTTGTTAAACTCACATTTGAATTGTATGAGGTGAGGTTTCAACTTTTCTAATTTTATTCACTGCATTTTGAACCAATTTACTAGTATCCCTGTAACTGTTGCCCTTCTGTTAATAATAGAATTTTCTAAAGTACTTGTAGAGAAAAAGTCCTGATGTGTCATTTGAACTATATTAAATGGTGTTTTTTTTTTTTTTTTTTACTTGTTTTCATTATATTGTACCAATCATCTCGAGAAAAAATTTTCTGAATTTTTTTTGCTTTAAATTCAATCATGGCAAATTGTGAATCAATAGATAAATAGCCATGTCCACTTACCAGAAATTTCATTTCTACTAACTCAGCTCATATGTCTGTACTTTGAAGCAATTTCAATTAACTTAAGACAGTTTTTATGTTTCTGTTTTGTTTTTTTTTTTTGTTTAACCTCCGGAACCACAGTTAAGTATATCTTCAGAGGATGAGATGAATGAATTGTAGCACATGTGAGAAATGCCATGCCTGACCGGGATTCAAACCTGAGACAGACCTCCGGATGAAAGGCCAAGACGCTACCACTCCACCACAAAGGCCGGCTGTTTCTGTTTTGTCCAGTACATGAATCTGAAAATGTTATTATTTTTCTACAATTTTTAGCACAAATCTTTATGTACTTTATTAGACATGAAGAGATTTCCTGAGACCCGCAAGACCCTTCAGTTTCTGGCCAAACGAATATGTGGCTTATATTTTCATTAAAATCATGGCATCCAAAATTATACACATATAATTTTCGCTTGTAGTATGTTACCGATGTAGTCAATTTTGGAAAAGGTAAAGCTTTTTCTAAGACGAAAGAAAATACAAATGTTTCTTCGGATGATGCCATTCAATCTGCAGCCATATGACTACGGGCCTGTACAGCCTTTTGTAAATAAGCATCCTTTTCCTCATTCCCTCACTGTCTGAAGACTAAATTTTTATTTGTAGACAATCACAAGTATTGCATATATCTTTGGATGGTTGTTTGAAATGCAAATTAAATTTAGTGGAATATACCTTGTAATAATATTTTTCTTTCACTGGCACTATATTTTCATCTTCACATTGCACAAAGTAGAGTTTGTATATTTTCTTAATATTTAGAGATTTAAATATTTACACTTTGGATTACATGTTTTTAAGTAGCGAATAGTGTAGGTCGGAAATGAATTTATACATTTTAAAGCATATATGTTGTCGATTTTATTTCCTGGAACATGGCGACCACAATGATCATTCAACAACAAAATTTGTTCCTTACGACAACAGTCATGTAGTTGTCCATCACTTATCTGACAAGTATCCTTTAAATAATTTTTACAAATCGAAATACCACCTTTTCCACTTTTTCAAAAGTAATATGTAAAAGAACATGATCTTGCAATTTTACTTTTATTTTTCAGACATCTTCTTTTTATTTGTTTTCAACTTTAAAGCACCCTTCTAAAAAAAAATATTTTGCTTTAGTTGGGTCTCTAACTGGTAAAATGCAATGGCTCCATGGCAGCTTTTATTTCACCTGAAATTATTTTTTCATTGCACTTCTGACAATGACATCGACATGGTAGATCTAAAAATGTTTTTTCAGATATTAATTTTCCACATCTATTTCTGTATTTTAAACCTTTTATTCTATTATGTTTTTGGACATTTCAGTCCCATTTAGCAGGATTACGGGTTCTTTTTCGTCCAATCTAATGATTTGTTACAATTTTTTCATTGCTATCATCAGATGATGAATCCAAAATAAATACATAAACGTCTTCTACTGCCGAGTTTTCTACCATAAGTTGCATTGAAGAACCACTAAAATCACTATCATTCTTACCCGAATAACTGTTATTAATCTCTTCCATCTTAATTTTATAAGGGATTATATTTAAAAAATTAACTTACAGTGAAATTGAAATTCATAAGTACTTGCTTCTGTGAAAATTAGAATGAAACTGATTAATAATTTCTCTTTTTTTGTGATGGGACAACAATAACCAATTTACCGTTATTATCTCGTATTACATCATTGCCTTAAAATGTAAGTATGTATACATATATATACTTAGGGATTGTATAAAGTGATTTAACTAAATTTTTATTACAATTTACATAATAGTATGAAATTTATCACATTGGCTTCTGAGATAAATTATTTATTATTCAACGGCTAAAAAAAGTCATTCAGTAGTGTTAGTACTTATCAGAAAAATTTGTTTTGAATATTATACAGGAGCCAATAAAGAGTTTAGACATTAAAATTTAATAAAATTCAGAAAGTGGAGTTAATTGATTTGGCAGGTGAAGCATTCAAATAATGTTCTCTTTTAGTAATAAATGACTAATTTTTTATGTTGACGCAGCTTATTTTTAAATTTGAGTATAAACGCATCGATATGTCAGAATCTTTAATTAATAAAAAATACACCAATATGAATAATAATTACAAATACCAAAGATCTGAATACCCTTTTAGAATTTAAAAATCCTTTCTGATTTTTTACGTAGCTCTAAAGTAAACAGATAAGCGTAAATAAGTAGGCACAATAAATATTTAATATTAGGCTTAATAATCGGCATCAAACTAATCTGCTGTAGGGTTAAATAACAGAGTTTTATCTTATCACAATCAATTTATTTTCATTAACAAGAAAATTACCTACACGATCAGGAATGGTACCCTAAAGTGACAAGGAATTTGTAATAATAGCTTTATATTTAAAGATGAAAGTAACAAACCAACCAAATAACCTCATTTGTTACTACCTTGTTGTTTGTTTAATTGCAAACAGATAATTAATTACATTAATATTATTGAATACTAAATTTATTTAGTATTATTAAATAAATTAATAATAAATTATTAACAATTAATAATTGATTATTAATAATTTAATAAATAATTAAAATAATTTTAATATATTATTAAATTAATTCTACATCGAAAATTGTTTTAACATCGATATTTTCAAACATTTTTACCAACAACATTCTTGTTTTGTTTGCATAACTTCCTCTTACCTTGAGATACTTATTTTTATTTTTTGTTAGAAAATAACAAACACAAAAATATTTAAATTAAGATTAATCTTATTGTTCAAATAAAATGACATTAACTTAAAATTTATTAAATTATGTATTGTGTGAAAATAAAACATTAAATTTAAAATAATAATAATTATGATTTAATTTATGCTTGACAATAGTTTCTATACACTTATATATATATATATATATAATATGTTAAATATTTGCTTAACAATAGCAAAAACCAATTATTTTTGCTGCATCAGTTTTATATAAAAAGTAATTCACCTAGGCCCAATAATTCATTCATATTTTTAGTGTCAAACATAGTAACAGTCTCAGTCTCTGTCTCAGTCTTAGTTTCATAGTAACAGTCTCTTTATTTCAGAACAAATCAAATTTAAACTAATCAATATGAAGTTTGTAGTTGCTTTAATCTCAACCTTATTGGCTGTGCAAATGCAACAGATATCAGTAAGTATAAACTTAGTAAATAAATTTCTCTGTCTTACTTCTATGAAGATGATGGATGTATATATATATATATATATATATATATATCGGATCACTATTGGTATATAAAATGTTTGATTTTAATAATTAAATTGATATATTTTAAATGTTTGTATTATTAAATGTAATTTATAAGATAAATGGTTTTTTTTATCATTAAGGATATTCCAAAGTGTATTTCAGGCATCACAACCAAATAAAATAGCTATTAAATATGTAACTATTAATATAAAATAAAACTGTTAAAACATCAGTGGTCATATAGTACCATTAATTCCCGACTTATGGATATTAACTGAAATCGGGAAGTCCAGCCAAAAGTGTGATGATTTACCGCTATCACTTTTGAAATCAAAACATAGTAAAGAGAAATCAAAAATAATTAAAAATAATTTTGATTATGAAGGAAAACAGCTTATCTGGTGGTGATAACACCACCAGATCAGCTGATTTTGAAGTCGAGAGTACTAAGGTTCAAATCCTAGTAAAGCTAGTTACTTTAAGACGGATTTGAATACTAGACCGTGGATACCGGTGTGTTTTGGTAGTTGGGGTTTTAATTAAACCATACATTTCAGGAGTGGTCGACCTGAGATTGTACAAGACTACTACATTTGATTTACATTCATACATATCATTCTCATTCATCCTCTCAAGTAATATCTTACGGTGGTTCCGGAGGCTAAACAGAAAAAAGAAAGGGGTCTTATAACAAGATAATATACCAGTATCTGATTGGTAATATTCAAAATTATACATATTATTTAATATGAAATAAAAAATCGCATAATACAATACAATCAGATTGTAATAAGAACAGTAATTTTAATAAAAGATAATCCAATTTTATTTGAAGTGAAAATTCGTTCTTTAGTTCTTTTGTAACTAAAGAACGAATACCACTATTCTTCATTAGCTAAAAAAAAACGTTTCTATCTATTTAGAAACATATTTTCTCTCGACAAAAAGAAAAGATTAAAAAAAAGGTGATAAGTGAAAAATTAAGATTAATGATCTAGTACTATGTTGCATTTCAATAACATATTCATTAATAAATATTAATGAACCGATTACGATGAAAATATAATACCTAAACTACTTTAAAAAGATTTCAAAACAAAAGTATAAAATTTGTAAATTAAATGATTGTAAAATTGTAAATTAAAGGATTAAATTACTAAACATCATCTTCAAACTCAACGCTAAATATAATTTAAAACACTAAATGTTATATAAATTTCAACATTGAAAGTAAGTGTAATAAAATGTTTCAGATACTTTTTGTTACATTAAAATTTTTATTATTAAAAGTGGGATTTGGGTGGGAAGTGATAATTTATCACTTTTGGTAATTACTACAAATAAACTTTGGGAAGTGATAATTTATCACTTTTACAAATAAACTGATAGTAGTGTACCAATCAGAACTGCTCTTTTTGAATAATGATGATCATTATACTGCAACCTTTGTAAATAAATATATCAAAGGTACTATTGTCAATAGTTTTGCTATCTTAATATATTTTAGCAGGTTTTGACATGTTGATAAGATTTGTGAGAAGTGTCTTGTCATTTGGAAATTTGGTTATAGAAAGTAAAAAAAAAAAAAAGAAAAAGGGGGGACGATTGATAATTTATAACTTTAGGTGATCTAGAGTCCTCATGTGCCAGGGGTTAAATTCTGACACCATGCAGCTAAGTTGAAGATCTATGAGCATAAACTGAAAATTTCCAATATCAGGGGTGGCCATTTGTCTTCAGCAGATGAAACATATATCTACAGACATACAGAAACAGATGAAACATATATCTAACTGTTCATTATCCGAGGTATATCTATTATTATACTTACATAAACTGTTGAATCTGTTTGTGATTATAACTCAAAGGGGCAAACCCTTAACTCTTAATGTTTCAAGGAGGTGCATGATGGTGGTAACTGCTCTGAACCGGTAGAGCATTCTAATCCAGATCAGATCCTAATGATTGGTCACACTTCAATGAAGAGCTCCATCTTCTCATGAAGCGAGTCAGGTGTCTACACAACGGCAGAGTTTATTCATTTCTACAACCACTGATATCTTCCTGAAAAAAATTTATTTTTAAAGATTACTTGTGTTTCATTTCAGGATTTACACCTACTACCACTGTGTCATAGTACTAACAGTAATTGTAATTTCTGATGATCCAGTGGAAATCTTCATAAATAATCATAAAAAAATATTTAAATCAAAATAAAACTATTTTTACCATCTATTTTTACAGGCAAATCCAGAAAAATTCAAGGAACTTGTTGAAAAATGCAGACAAAAAGAAGGTCTTGATGAAGGTAAAAAATTACTAAAAAAAATAATAATACTGTATCAATGCATCATTCTTTTGCGATGGTGAAAACACTATGTCCACGCAACAGTGGACATAGACCAAAATGGTTATTTACTTAAACAATTTATAATCAAATTTAATCAGCTTTATTTCATAATCAAACAATGACAATCGTTTTTTTTTCTTTATCTAGTAGCTCAATTAATTAAAGGGAAATTAATTTTCATTTCAATATTTTCTGGGGTTAATAAATTTCAATGATGCATGAATATAAATATAAGACTTCTTTTAAAATAAATTTATACATTTTACTTTTATTATTGGAACTCTCTAAATAAAATACATTGGGGATTAAAGGACCAGATTACACAGCTGAAAACCAGGCAAAAAAACATTCTATCTGTCTAACAAAATTCAACAGCCGACATGATAGAAGGTTAAAGAGAAACTTCTAATAGTTATGAATTTATTTTTCAGGAGCTTTAGAAGCACTAAAGGAAAAGAAACTACTGGATTATCCAAATGGAAAGGTAATTAATTATTTAACATTTTAATTTTTTTGATTAAATCTTTAAAAATAATTTAAACAATGAAGTATAGAGATGCTTTCAAAGTATGGTGTAAAAGAAAACAAGTCGCCTAGTAAATTTTATTAGAAAAATATATCCGATTAAGATAAATCCACTGAATTCCTTAATTTTCCAATTAATTTGAGAAAAAATGTTGACATTATTGTACCTATTACATAATACCGGGTGATTAAGAAAGGCATCACAACTTTAAAAGCATACTAAAATTTATAGAGATAATTTAGATTCGGTTGAGGTCTATTTTGCATAGAAAAACACATCAAATTTGTCATCCAACACTCACTTTGGTTCAATATAGATCTTTAATTTGTAATGCGACATACATTCCACCTGAAATTTCATTTCAGATTGTAGCTGGCAAGTGGGGCATTACCTCTGCAGCTCTGGCTTTAATTTGAAGTCATACCTCAACAAGATAAACAAGTAAAAACCCGACTTTTAATGAAACCTCAATCTGGTAAGCAAGGGGACCATGCAATTGGACCTTCACGACCAATCCCAACTTGGGAGTCAAGTATCAAGAAAATCTTGGACATTTAAGCAGTAGTGAGAAGTCTTGCTGTTAGTAATGGCATCCATCTTGCTTATCATCGACTAAATAAGGAATTAGAAAATTCCGAGGCATGTCCAAATAAATGATACCATTTACAGTTGCCTCCTGGAAGAACAAGTCTCATACAGTCTTTTGTTTGTTTAGGGCACAAAAAACATTAACCTTAGGGCTATCATAAATGTGCATTAAAGTTACATCTGGGTTTTCGCTAGCCCGTATTCAGCAGATAGGGGTGTCACTAATGTGAAACTTTGACTCATCACTAAAAATGTATTGTCTGCAATTCTATCAGTGATTTACAAACAAAACTGCAGCCGAGCACATTTGTTGTCATCTATAATGTGTTGAACCATGGCTGGCTATTTTGTACGGCTACAAGTGCAATCGTCTACAAAATGAGCGTCTAACAGTCGTTTGTGGAATCCCAGTCTCATGTGACAGACGTCGAGTTGATTTCTTTGGACTACGTGTAAAGTTTTCTCTTAACTGTTCCACAGCAGCTTCAGGAAAGCATGGGCATCTAGTAAATTTGTAACATAAAAACCAGTCTCATCAGAGGTTAGCCACAAGAGTAAATTGTATGTATACTAGGAGGCTCTATACCGTTCTCTCTACGAAAATTATGTTGCTAAACTGCAGTTGTTAACTCCAAATTGTGAAACCAAAACACACAGAGAATGTGTGTTTCACACATACACTGTGTGAAATGTGATACACATACTGTAAATGTATCCATTAGGTCATTCTTTACTTACGTTCAATTTAAGGTTGATTTTGTATTGATGTGTTTTTCATATGCGTATAAGCACATATGAAAAACACATCATAGGGGGGAGTGAGTTTATATATAATGCTTATGTGTAGGAGCTACTCGTTAATCGAATATATATAAGGCACTGTACTCTGAAAATCAATGGGTTTCTGACTGCGAAATTGTCAGGGTGTCAAAATCAAGAAGTCTGTCTCATTGAACAGTTTTTTTTTAACTCTAAAACAGTTAAATGTTATGTGTGTGAAGTAAATAAAAGATGACCGACTGTACATTGTTCATACATCATTCAAATCCAGTTACTATTAAATTTTTGCTAAGTTACTGAAAATAGATTTACAGCCACTACTACACCTATAAACTATTTTAATAGGATTAAACAAAAGTTAAATTTGCTGCAATTTTTTTTTTTAATTCTTCTAGATAGATAAATTTGATAGTGCATAAATAAAACTTTAATTTTATGTTTTCAGTGTATGGCTGCTTGCATGTTTGAAGAAACTGGTGTCGTAAGTAATTAAAAAAAAAACCTATATACTTTTATAACACTAATAATTGTAATATATTTAATAAATTGATCATAAAATTTTAAAGCATCTCAAGTCAGTCGATAGTAGACGGAAATATAGAGAATTGATATTAACTTCTATAATTTACTTTTAGAATAAACTAAATGTAGAATGAATATAAGTACAAAACAGAAATTAATAGACTAAATCATTTATTCTATAAAAGTAATTTTGTACTATTAAATTCTATATTCAGATACTAATTTGTTGGAAATTAAGTGGTCCTTCTTTCTAATGACTAACAATTATGCAACATAAAATGCACAAGGAATTCTATTTCAGTTTCATTTGATGAGAATAATGGTTTTCACAAATAATGAACAATATCTGACTACACAGCTAGTTTCAATGCTAAACAGTGTTAGATGTCACTTTGCAGGGCTAGATATTAAGCATATGATTACAAATGTGTAGTAGTATATTTGGCTCGGTATGGAAAGCATTATGACATCCACACTGTCTATAAAAAATTTGAAACAGAATGCTTCCTATTTCTGAGCTAAACTAAGAATGTTTGGCTACAGCAGGAGTATCTCCAAACTTTTTAGCCTAAGGGCCACACTGACTCCTCCATTAAGTCCCACGATTTGCAGTGTAGCAATAATTTTAAAGAAAAACATTTAAAGTCATCATTTCTGGAATTTTATAAGTCTTCCATAAACATAGTTTGATCAGTTACATAAATTTGCAGTTTTTTAATTTTTACGTAAATTTTTTTAACATAAATATGTAGTTTTTTTTACGCTTTCGGCATTACTAACCTGTATGAATAAACATTCTCCAAAATGAATACAGAAAAAATAATATTTACAGATCCAAACTAACTGATCAGCATTTTAAGTCGCTGCTGATAATTTTCAGTAGTAGTAAACTTGAACCACAACTGTAAACAATTGTCAGTGGAAAGTATGTAATAACTTTTATTTTTTGTTAAAAAAAATTTAAATCTGAGCTCTTAATCGATTTAAAAAAATAAACTATTTTAACTAAACTAATTAATAATAAATTGATCTAACTTTTCAAGGCCTTTTTGAAGGGCCATTTTCATACTTAATAATAAAAACTTATCAACACAAGTCATTTATTTCAAACTAATCTAATTTGTGTTGGATAAATTGTTAAAAGGTATAGGTTTGTTAGAAATAATGAAAGTATATATAAATAGCTAAGAAAATAATAGATTATAGATTAGATTTTGATTTATTTTTATTATAATGTTTATTTGGCATTAATGGCAATTTGCCATTAATAAAGTTACACAAATATTTTTATCTTTTTTTAACATAGCACCAACTACTAGTACTCATTAGTGTAACTTTATAATTCTTTTTAGCCTCCAAAATAAAAAAAAAAAAACCACTTGTCACAAGATTCGAACATATGGTTAAACAACTTTTGTCTAATTGCTATTGTACCAACACAAAGTAGATATAGAAAATAATAATAAATTGTAACTGTTACTTTTGTCATTATTCTAATTAAAAATATTCTTTTGGAATATTCCTGTCATTTGAATGCAGATTTCCATTTCAAATTACGCTTACTATCAATTACAACCTACAAATTTTGTGGATACTGGTTCCTTTATAAACTGGCTATTAACAACGATTCATGTCAGACAATTTCCACTAATTTTTTTGTTAAAAACTTAACAATAATTAAAAAAAAAAAAAATTAATGTAATAATAAATTTATCTAACTTTTTAAGGTTATTTTCTGGGTCCACATCATCTATGATGAATATTTGTAAATGAATTTCATACTTGCATTACAGATGAAAGATAATGCGTTCAGCAAAGAAGGTGCAATGAGCCACTTAGAGAAAATTTTTGGAGATCAAAAAGACAAAATTGAAAAAGTTAAGGAAACCATCGATAGCTGTGAAACTGAGAGTAAGTAATAAAGGTTTTCATTCAGTTAGGTAAAGGTATATTAATGATCTTGAGAATTCAAAATGACTACTACATTAACAAAGCTCTGAAAAAAAAGGTCGCCTATTTTGTTCTCAAAAATATCAAGTGAAAACACAAATCAAATTTAATTATATTGAGTTTATAAATC